>SJYA01006750.1:0-19402 GCA_006410615.1 Neotragus moschatus
AAGGCAGGCCACCCACCTCACAGGGGCGCTATGGGGGTTTCCGTTCACTTTAGCAGCAATGTTTGGGAAGCACCCTGAGCTCCTTGGAGGAAAGGTGCTGAAAGAAAGTGGGAAACATAAAGACAAGCGCTGAGGACCCAACGCAGGAAGGGCTTTCACAAGAGACTCCCTTCCCCGACCCAGCGCAGGGCAGGAAGCCCTCCGTGGGGATACTGGTGGGCCAGGGGACCGTCTGCCCTCTGGGCAGGCTCTAAGCCCAGCGCTGGTCAGTGAGCCATGGACAGGCCAGAGGGATGACGGGGATGGGGCCTGCCCACACCCCGGGCTTCTGGCTGGCATCCCCAGAAGCAGCTGCAAAGGAGGGCCTCCTAGGCGAGCAGGGAATTCTCGCAGTCCACACGGGTGCAGAAGACTCACTTTTGATGAGGTGCGGCAGGCGGCTGGCTGAAGGGGCTCTGTCCAAAGGGTCCAGGAGCTCCGAGACTGGTCCCCTGTCAGGGCACAGAGGGAACTCTCACCGCCTGCCGGCCGCACCGGTGCCCTCTGCCCAGGCCCGCCCCGGGACGAACCACAGCCTCCGGGGAGACAGGCTCGTGGGGTAAAGGCACCCTGCGGCACTCACTAGCCTTCCTTCCCCACGGAAGGGCCTGACTGCGGGGGCAGCTGCTGCCCTCGGGTGGCAATGCGCCGCGCCGCCAGTCCTGCACCACCGCGCCTTCCCTGGCGTGCCGCCCTGGGGGAGGGACCAACCTGCTGGACTCTCCCGTCAACTTAGGCCGGCCCACGGCTCTCTCTGCCACTCTACGGCCCCTCTGAGGTGAGCAGTGGCCCATCTGTCCTCCATCAACATTCCCTTTCTTTATCTGCTTTGAGGCGCCTGAAACTAAAGCCAGAGTCAATGAATGCTGCCTGAGGGGCTGGCCACCAGGGCGAGGCCCGTGGGGGTCCAGGGGCAGAGCTGGGGGAGGCTGCCGCCCGGCTGCTCCTCTAGCCTGCGGGGCTGCGGCTCGGGCCGAGCAGTGGTGGCCAGGGGAGCCCTGTGCGTCTGGGCCTGGCCCGTGTCCCTGCACCATGACCTTGCCCCTCGGCACCAGGGGAGGGGGCTGCGGCCCTTGCGTCACCAGAGGACCCAGAGGCCCGGGAAGTGGGAGTGAGGTTCTGGGGGGAAGCAGGTACCCCCCGCGACTCCCGAGCCGGCTGGCAGGGCCCGTGTACGTACACCGACTTTCTCATCTATGAGGTGTCTGGCCACCTCGATCTGCGGAGGGAGCCCCCGGATGGTGAATATCCGCAGGCTGGGGTCGGTGCTGGGAGGGGGGTTCCGCTGAAGCTCCACGTGCGCTCCCGACTGCTGGTTTATGCTCTTGATGTTCTCACCCCCTGTGGGCGGCAGGACAGACACGAGGGTGAGCAGCGACTGGCAAACCCCAGGCTTGGAGCTCAGAGGAGGAGCGGGAGCTTTCCGCCCACCAGTGTTCGTCCTGAGTCGACAAGTCCTGCCCACTTATGCTTGAGAATGGTTCTAGTCAAAACTAGGGGTGCCTCACGTGTGAAACTAGACTTCTGCGGTGAAGCTAGTCTTGCTCTCTGAGCCAGGCTGAGGCATGGACCCCACGGAGCAGCCCCTGGTACCTGTCTCTAGGGCCTGGGCTGAGGTGCCCCGGACTGCAGATTTATACACAGTGAGCTCAGCTGGGGAAGGCACTCCCTCCTTCTCCGCCCAAGGATGGCAACCCGATGGCCCCTCCTCGGCACAATGGGGGCCTTCGGCCCCGGCGGGGGGGTCACCGCACAGCTGGTCCCCTCCCGCCTCAGGTCAAACAGACGGCCACAAGCCCAGAGCCCATCCGGCCTTTAATACCCAGTCCTGTCGCTTCTCAAGTCTCTGTGTTCTCCGGGGGTGGGGGCGGGTCTAGACGGAGAAGTAGGCTGAGGATGGGGGTCACAGAGGCCTGGGTGGAGCGGGGCTAATGAAAGTGTAGTTAGACTCTTTGAAAATCTGGGAGAGTCCCAGTCTCTTAATGAAATTTGCGTAACAAAAGCTCCACCGGCATTAACAATGGTTTGATTCTTCTTTTCAAATTTCACAGAACTTACAGATCCGCTCTGTCCTTTGGGGTGGGGTAAAGCCAAAATACAAGGAGAATTTGGAGCACGGGATTTTATAAAACTGGGATAGAACAGTCTGTATAAAATCTGGAGTAGGGTACCAGGGAGCCCCAGAGGATCAAACGAAGGCTAGAGGCCAGTCTCTGTGTCACCCCTCCCCACCCAGAGTCAAAACTAACCTCCAACTGTCACTTCATTGTAATGTGTCCACAATCCTTCACTCCCCAGCCTGGCCCTCACCCCCACGGCTGGGAAGCCACGTGTACACAAAGCATCAAGGCGAAGGTGAGCAAGGGGCCCCACCAACAGGCACGGCCCGCACCTCGTGTCATCCTGAAAGCACCAGGGGAGTCTACCAGGGCCCACGAACAAAGACGGGGCCTGGGTCTGGCTGTTCTCCTTGAGGGCAGTGTGAGCAGCCCTTGGCATCACAGGAAGGAAACCAGGAGGCTGTGGGCATTCAGGAAAGCCTGGCTCAGCATCAGTTTGGGCAGGATGCTAGTTGGGTTTATGGTGGTGATCAATTTAAAAGGAAATTCATAAAAAAAGAAGCCCAGCTGACCCAAAGGCTGAATGGATGATTTTCTTGAAGATCCGCTACAGTGTAAGGACAGCGTCCCGGCATTTTCTGCCTCGAGCAAACACATGGTCCTGGGGGCGGCGCTAGCGCGAGAAAGTCGTGGTCTTCAGCAGCTTCACTCTACTTCCGAGTGGGTACAAGCCCCTCCCGGCCCCCAAACTGCTGACCTTTACCAACAGGTTGTGAATTTTCTTCTCTGCATCGTGAAGGGTAAGCAGCTTCGCTCCCAGGCAAGAGCGTTTGGGGGGACTGATGAAGAGCTAAGAATAGGTGGAGACCCTTCCACTGCACACCCCACTTCTGCCCAGACGGCTTGGTGCCGGAGGCAAGGGCATGGAAGGGCGTGCATGCCTGGGACTGAGAACCCACAGGCCCAGCCAGCAGCCCCCTCCTTCAGGTCAGGCACTTGGGCCTGCAGCCCCAGACTCTTCCCCGAGGTGCCGGGTGCATGCTAATACAGTGAGGAGGCACTGAAAAACTGCGAGGGGCCGGAAGGAGTTAATTTAAGCTCATCTTCCTGCAAAATGAGGTCACCAGCTTGGCACATGGTGGCTGTCTCCAGGCACATTCAGCAGCCTGCTCCATTCTTCCACCTGATGGGGGGCAGAAGCGACCCACCAGTGGCCCCCCGGCTGGACGTGAAATCGTAAAGCAATTAATCAAACGTGCTAAAAGGCCTGGCTGACAAGAGCAGGGCTGGCCACACTGTCTGTCACCATTGCTGTATTTATCATGGAAATCCAGCAGGGGCCCAGGGAGGCGCAGCGTCTGTCCAAGGGCTGTAGTGGGAGGGTGGGAGGTGGGGGGGTGGGAGCAGGCCTGCCTGCGTGTGGCGCCCCTCACCCCGGCACCTTTCCCAAGAAAACAGGAAGACCTCAGACCCAGCCCTTGCGGGGAAGGAATTACAGAAAGACCCCAGCTACTGCCCCAGCGAAACACATCCTGGTTTTCTGAGGCTGCTCCTGGAGCGGCAGGACATGTAGCATCTGTGACTGCCGCATTCTGCCACCTCCTTCCTCTGGGGATCACTCAGGAGGATCTTATAGAGGACAGAGAGGCTGTCCTGTGAGCGCCGAGGCCTCACTGACTACAAGCAACTGTCACAGCACCGACAGCGAGGCTCCGCCAGCTCTGGAGAAGACACTTCCCATGAAACCTTCACTGACATGATGGTTTTCAAAAAGCACAGAAAAACCTAGATCTGACTTTCGAACTCCAAGGCGTCAGCTGGATTTAACATCATGGCAGTAGGCCAGCTGACGGTCTGGGTCACATGTCTGAATGATCACAGCATTTGGGCAGCTAACGATGTCCACTGAACACCTCCCAGCATGAATACGCCCTGCCAGAAAATCAGAACAAACTCACGTCATTCCTCCCACCTCTGAGAGGTTAATAACCAAGAGACTGCACAGATACAGGAGATAAAACGTTTTAAAAGAGCATAAAACACACAGTGGCCGAGAGCAGGGCCCAGAACAGACTCTGGGAGACAACTGAAGGCCAGCTCGGGGGCACCAGCCTCGGCAGCCTCGGCTTTCTGGGGGTGAAGATGTCCCTGGGCCGTGTTCCTTGGGATCCCAGCACCCCTCCAACGCCCAGAAGATGCCTGGTGATCACAGAAATTGGGGAAACTCTGGGAGAAAATGGTATTTATATCTTCCATATGCTGTCAGATATATACAAAAGGAATGGACTGAGAAGCACACAGAAAACCTGGTGCTGAACAAGAGCTTCCTGCCAGCGCAGGGGCTCTGCTTAGAGAGCAGAGAAGCCGGGCCTACTGCTTCAGAGGCCCAGACCTGCTCTCAGCAGCCTTTCTTTCCAGGCCAGCTCAGAAGGCCCAGAAACCGGTCTGCTCTCTCCCTTGCTTTTCACTGAAGGAAGGAGCCACATTAGCCAGTAACAAGGGCTTCTTACCTAATGTTCTCTAAAATGCCTAGAAACAACTAACAAATCAATTTTTATTTCCCTCCACAGGGTGTCTGTTACTCACAGTAAACATGCTGAAAAGATAAAAGCCATTTTCACGTGTTGTGTCAACACAGACCAAAACCCCAAACCCAGTAAGGCAGAAAGTGACGCACTTGTCAGCAAGCAGTCTTCTTGGAAGAAATGATCCGAATGGTTCCTCCAAGTTCCTTGCAAATGAGTTAATCCCCAGTCAGTCCACTGACAGCCTTTCCAACAACCCAGGCCGCTTCAGCAGGCAGCCGGTCTCCCTTGCACAACATCTGATTCCACGTGGTGATGAAGTGCTCACTCTGCCCCGCTCATGAGAAGGCCCAGGCAAGGAGGGTGCCTTGGAAGGCAGCGAAGCCTTGCACCTGGCCCCTTTGGTCAAGGGTAGCAAATGGCGTGAGCCTCGTGCTTCAGAGGCACTGGACGTGCGACCTGTCTGCCTTAAGGCTGAGCAGCCAGAGGGGGAGCACCGAGCCCCCGCAGCACCGCTTACCTTTGCCGATGACGAGGCCGCACTTGTCGGCTGGCACAGTGTAGGTCACCTCCTGGGCGCCGCCGGGAGGGCCCCCGCTCCAATCTCCGCGGCCGCGACTTCTGCCCCGTGCCGCCGCCAGGCCTCCGAAGCCATCTCTCTCCTGGAAGGAAGCGGAGCTCAAGTGTTGCTTACCCGCTGCCTCCAGCACGAGTTTCCCNCACTTGTCAGCTGGCACAGTGTAGGTCACCTCCTGGGCGCCGCCGGGAGGGCCCCCGCTCCAATCTCCGCGGCCGCGACTTCTGCCCCGTGCCGCCGCCAGGCCTCCGAAGCCATCTCTCTCCTGGAAGGAAGCGGAGCTCAAGTGTTGCTTACCCGCTGCCTCCAGCACGAGTTTCCCTCTCTGGGGAGGAGGCTAAGCGACAGGACGCCATCAAAGCCACACATCAAGACCCGAGCACCTCTCCCACATTTCAGATTCTGACGCGCTCCCTTAAAACCAGGATTAACACAAATCACAGGAACATTCGAGGAGACGTGCGCAGACAAATCACATGGTCAGATCAACAGCACAAACACACCCAGCTAAACCAGGCAGTCAGCTGGAAAGTCTGAGGTCTGAAGCCCAGCTCCCCGATCCGGGAGTTCCAATCACTGGGCCCCAGTCTGCAGGTATCAGGAGCTGGTTTTCTCAGTGCTGAGCCTACCAGAAGCCTGAAGAGCTATGTATGGGCTTTTGAAAGTGACACGTGAGTGGCAAGGGTGACTTCGGGCCCTCCCCCGACAAGGGTCTGCTATAAAGAACAATTCAGACACTGCTCTGAGAGTCAGAATACCTTGCGATTCCAGGTGGTGCTAGTGGTAAAGAACCTGCCTGCCAATGCAGGAGAACTAAGAGATGCTGGTTCAATCCCTGGGTTGGGAAGATCCTCTGGAGGAGGAAATGGCAACCCACTCCAGGACTCTTGCCTGAAAAGCCCCATGGACAGAGAAGCCTGGCAGGCTACAGTCCATGGGGTCGCAAAGAGCCGGACACGACTGAGTAACTTCACTTTCTGGAGGAGGAAATGGCAACCCACTCCAGGACTCTTGCCTGAAAAGCCCCATGGACAGAGAAGCCTGGTGGGCTACAGTCCACGGGGTCGCCGAGAGTCGGCTAAAACACAGCACTTTGCAATCCAACCAGCAAGAGGAATAAAAGGGTTAAAAACAAAAGCAAACCGACCCAAACTGGTTATCTCACTCCTCAAAAGAGGGAGGGGAAGCCAGGCACACCGCCCGTGGTCTGGGGCTGAAGGGGCCTTCAAGGTGTTCTCACCGTTCGCCCAGCGGACAGAAGGCCCACATCCGGCGGCCAAGAGAGGAAGACCCCCTTGTCTCCAGGGCGAAGCAGCCATCCCGACCTCTATCCTGTGAGGCGCTCAGGAGCGGCAGCCCTGGAAATCTTTTCAACGTTGAGGGCAAACCTGGTCGAGCTGAGAGCTCCTTCAGGGAAGGGGCAGCTCGACAGACCCGTGACAGTGTGGAGTAAGTGGACCGGCTGCTGTCGGCCAAGAGTGAACTGAATGTCTACCCGGAATCAGACCAGCAGGAAGCCGAGCTGATGACTGCCTCCTGCGGCACTCTGCTTTTATGAGCGACAGACGGCCAGCAAACAAGATGATTTAGGGATCTACATGAGAACACACACACACAGCCGACTTCCTAGAAGGGGATGCCTCGGGTTCTGGGAGACAAGGCTGTCTCCTCCTCATCTCACAGCTTCGNAGCCGAGCTGATGACTGCCTCCTGCGGCACTCTGCTTTTATGAGCGACAGACGGCCAGCAAACAAGATGATTTAGGGATCTACATGAGAACACACACACACAGCCGACTTCCTAGAAGGGGATGCCTCGGGTTCTGGGAGACAAGGCTGTCTCCTCCTCATCTCACAGCTTCGCAGTTACGGGATCATCGGTTCTCACCACGAAGAAGGATGTCAGAGTGGGATCCGTGACTCTTCTCTGAACCTGCCTCATCCTAAGAGCTGCCTGGGGACTATGGGCAAAGCCCAGGCCACTCCTGGATATTCTGATTCAGGAATCTGGGGCGGGGGGGGGGGGNCTCTTCTCTGAACCTGCCTCATCCTAAGAGCTGCCTGGGGACTATGGGCAAAGCCCAAGCCACTCCTGGATATTCTGATTCAGGAATCTGGGGCGGGGGGGGGGGTTGGTGGTCCACTGATCTGTAACCTCAACAGGTATACCCCCAGATGACTCAGGGGATCATGTGGGGTGTACCACCAGGTACAAACAACCTCCCTGGCTTGCTGCTGAGAAAACTATGCCCAGAGGGGCTCAACGGCTAGGTTGCCAAAGGCCACGTGAAAGATGGTAGAGCTGGGATGATGGCGTCTAACTTCGTGCTTCTTCCTTCAGCTCCTCCTGCTCTGACTTTTCCTACAAGCCTGGGGGACATGACGTGACAGCCGACCAGCAGCTACAGCAGCTCTCAGAGCAGTGGGGAGTATGGGCCACACAGCGGGAGAAGGTGTCACACGAGCCCGCTCTCATTCCAGAGAAACGTGAATGTGAGCGTGGACTCTGGTGCCTGAAGACAGCTTTAAAATTCTGGTAGGTCACAAAGTGCCTTCTCAAGCTAAGAACAGACTTGACTTGTTTTATAATAGGCGTGCCCGACTGTTCGAAACCCAGCCAGCTGCACTTTGAATCCTCCAAGTAGCTTAAATAGTCAGGAACTTACTTTTGTGAAGACAATCTAGATTCTGCAATAATAAAAAGGCAGAGTAATAAACTGGCAGGGAAAAAATAAAATGAAGGCAGTTAAAAGACGGACGGAGAGAAGCTGCTGGCTGTAATCCTGGAGGGAGGGCAATGATGAGAGTACCGGTTTTCAGAAATGGGACTTGAGAGGAGGCGACCGCTCCAGGGTGCTTCTCCAGGGTGAGACATGAGAACTCTGGAGAGCCAGACCCACCTGTGCTGTGAGGATAAGCTCGCTGATGACGTGTGCTGCGTGCTGGCATCGATCCGGGGGTCCCATCACCTGTGCAGCTCTCTCCGGACTAATGCCGTCATCTGTGGAAGGAGATGGGAGCGACGGGATTAGGGAAAGCCCCGCTTCAGGAGGAAACAAACATCAACCTGACCTGCAGTCAGTGTTCCGAGCACCACTGAAGGGGTGATAAGAACCCATCTCCACATTTAGGACACATTTTAGGCAGGGAAACATGTATGGCTACATCTTTCTGCACGGTTTCTGTCAAACCTCATTATGCAATTACAGCCATTTAAAAGAGATATCACAGAACTTCCCTGGTGATCCAGTGGTTAGGGCTCCGCGCTCCCAGTGCAGAGGGCCCAGGTTGGATCCCTGGTCAGGGAACTAGATCTCACATGCCGCAACTAAGACACAGCACAGCCAGATAAATAAATGTTAAAAAAAAAAAATTACAGAAACTAAACTTGAAAATAGACTTGAGCTATGGCAATATTTTCCAGATATGTCTATCACGTTTTCCCATCTTCAGAGAGATGAGGAAAATAAAGACAGTGTAGATACTTTGCTCATAAAAGTAAATTTGTAACACTTAAGAACTGTCCTTAAGATTTTTTTTTTTTTGGCCACACTACAAGGCTTTATGTGATCTTAGTTCCCTGACTAGGGAGAGAACCTGGGACCTCCTGGACAGAGCCTTAGCCACCAGACCACCAGGGAAGGACAAGATTTTTTTTTTAAACAGTTTTATCTTTAATTTTATGAAATAAAAAATACGGTGTTTGCTCTTAAATCTTTAATTAGCAAATTAAAAGCTGGAAATGCTAATATTGAAGCCCACTCCCTTAATTTTTACTGGTCTAAAGAAAAAAAAGAAAAAGGCCGTGGACACTCCTGGGCTACTGTGTGTGTTCTGGTACATGAAGGGTGACCCTGCCAGCAAATCCACAGAAAGAAATGAGGGCCGGAGGAGAAACTGGATTGGAAATCTGCTAATAGAACACTGCTAAAGAGAGAAAGCAAAGGACACACAGTGGGCTAGCAAAATAGCAAAACAAAGTCCTTGTTTTGTGAGGTGTTCTTCACTTCCTCATAATGCTGAAGATTTTGAGAATCATCAAAACCAACCTGGTTTGAACTGAATTCTCACACCGGCATCGTTCTGGATCTTTTTGATCATTTCCCCGTTTCTTCCTATTACAATCCCGACAGCAAACCTAGGCACAGACACCTGAGCAGAGAAACAAAACCTCATCAGCATTTCCCTGCAAACCTTTCTTTTCTGCAAGTCTGGTGTAAGTGTGTATACATACATGACTTTTATTACAGGAAATGATACATAAAGCATATTTCTTTCCTCTTAGGAAAAATGTTGTGGTTGATGACTGTATTCCTGTCCATTAAATGCATCTAGCAGGTGTGAGACTTGATCAAAAATAGTTACAAAAATGAAGTAAAGCAAGAATAAACCTGATAAAGAGTTTTAAAAATATTTAAGATTAAAAATTTATCTTCCAAATTCTATGAAATAAGCATAAATGTACCATACACGTTGGTACATGGTCCTTCACTCTTTTGTGGTAAAACACATGTAACATAGTACTTATCACTCTAACCACTGTAAACGCGACATTTCAACGGCATTAAATGCCATCACAGTGCTGTGTAACCACCACTGACGCCTATGCCCCAAATCTTCTTATCACTCCAATAAGCAGTCGGTATCTGCGAAACCACACTGCCCTGGTAACCTCTATTCTGTTTTCTGTCTCTGCCTAGTCTAACGCTTCATGTAGGTGGAACCATATGATGTCTGACCTTCTGCATTTGGGCTGAGTTTATCAAGCATCACGTTTACAAGACCCACTCATGCTGTAGCAGCATCAAGGGTATGCTGCAACCCCGTTCCACCTCATCAGTAAAACAGGCTTAGGGGTTAGACGCGATCACAACACAGGTCACCGTGAGAGCCTGGACTTGGTCTTCATCTGGGCAGTGGGGCAAGCCTTGAAGCACAAGCCCAAGCCAGGGCAAAGACCCCAGCCCCTGAAACGCAGGCAGCTGGCATCCCTCACTGCAGAGCTGACACTCGTTCCATACACCCCCAGGGAAGCAAGCATACTTACCGGGTTTCGCAGATCAGACAGGCGTTAAATAACTTGCCCAAGGTTGAATGCTAACAGAACGTGGCCCTCAACCTTGAGCTTGCCTACTGGCCTTGAGTCAAGCATACCTCTATGCTGCCTCCTCCCATCCGAGAGCTGAAGTCACTGCGCACACCTCGAAAGTCAGCTTGGTCTTTCTCTCGGATCATTTCTAAGACCATTTCTCTCGCTTGCTGCATAAATACAGATAAACGCATTGAGGAAAACAGTCCTGAAAAACACATGGCCCCAGGCGAAAGATTAAACCCTCTCCCGCTGGGCTCCAAGCCTCAGAAGGTGCTCAGCTGTGGGAGAACGTTGTATGATTGTTATTGTTACCTGGGACAGGGGCAGGCTGCTGGCGAGCAGCATGGCGCGTATATCAGATCTCAAGTGTCCACACAGACAAGGGTTCACTGTCTGCTAAAGCTGTAGGGGGGTTAGCACACTTGGGCTGGGTCAGAACTTGATTACGGTCGTCCCACTATACTTCCAGTGTGCCATCTCTTTCTGGCAGGGAGAGGGGGTATCTGAGAGCTCTGACTGTGGGGTAGCTTTCTCAGCAGAGAAGCTCCGGGTAGGTCAAGGGAAGAGGTCAGCCTGGGAGCCTGCAAATACCTTCCGGCTCGCAGAGCTCAAGTGTCTCCTCCCAAATGGCAAGCCCATGCCCCACACCTGACCATCTCTAAGGCACATCCAGGGTCCTCTCCCCCCGGAGGTCCCTGAGTCAGTCCATCCCACCTGGGCCAGCATCAGTCCCAGAGGAGCCGGGGTGAAGGAGCAACCACAAGTCAAGGTCTTGTGGGAACCCAGAAAGGGACAGAGTTCTGGAAAAATCAAATCAAACAACAAGAAAAGCCAGAACAGCAATGTCTGAGGACATCTGGAGAAATTGAAATATGAATTGACTGCAAGATGATGTCATGGGATTACTATTATTTTCCTAGGCTGCTATATAATAAAAAAGGGAGCTTTATTCTTAGGAGACACATACTGCAGGATTTAGAGGTAAAATGTCATATGTGTGTGCTCAGCTGCATCTGATTCTTGGCAACCCCAAGAGCCTGCCAGGCTCCTCTCTCCATGGAATTTTTTAGGCAAGAATATTGGAACTGGGGTGCCATCTTTCTTCTCCAGAGGATCTTCCCAACCCAGGGGTTGAACCCTCATCTCGTGCATTGGTGGGGCGGTTCTTTACCACTGAGCCACCTGGGAAGCCCAGAAAAGTCACATGGTACCTGCCATTTACTCACAAATGGTAAAGCAAAAAAATTAAAAATACACACACACACACACACACACACACACACATGGTATAAGCAGGTTGAAGGTATTCAGATGTTCACTAATCTTTTCAACTTTTAAATTTGCAGTTTTTCATAATAAAAAATTTGGAAAACTAAAAAAAAAAAAAAAAAACACCCAAAGAACAGTTTACCCTAAATACAGCAGACAGTTTCTCCCAAATAAAAAAATAAACTTTTAAAATTAAAAAATAAATACTAAAAACTTTGCTCTATAATAATCTTCCTGCAAATTCATGAAACATCAATGAAATAAGCTCTGCCCAGGTATCTTTTCCACAAAAGCCAAATGGTCCACTAGCGAAGGAAAGAGTGGAGGTTTTCTGGGAGGTGGCTCTTCTGCTGCCCAGCCACTTCTTCCCTCCATCCAAAGAGCTCTATGACGCACAGCAGTGGAGGCCACAGGCTGGACTGGATGAGCCAAGTGCGGGAGGGTTAGGTACAGTCTTTCTAATTTAAAGAGGCTGGAAACTCTGGGGGACCTGACGGGGCTGAGTGAAGGGCGGGCATGAAGGGCCGCGTTGCTGACCGGAACCTAAGCAGAGCAGCCACCGTAATCACCTGCCCTCAATCCTGTTTTCAAATCACTGTTTTATATGATGACTTTGACCAGAAAAAAAGTGTTATCAGATGGTATCTACCAGGGACTATCACCTGAGCTCAGCTGAACGACAGTGTTAAGAACTAGGGGAAATCTTTTGTCAGACACTGGTAGCCTTGGCCGGCTCGAAGCCCCAGAGCCCCAACAGAGAACAACTGTTGCTGCCGGGCTGGCTCTCCAAGGTGCGTCGCTCTGGAGAGATTCAAAATGCAGCGAAGGCCGGCAGAAAAACGAGCGTTGGTGTCTCACGGAGACAGACACGCTCCCACGCCCACTCCTGCCGACAGTCACGGCCGGAGGGCGGAGCCCCTGGGTGACTGAGAGCTGAGCCCCTGCCCGCGTTTGGCACTGGGGCGGTCCTCGGAGGCACACGGGGTGCCTACGATGATGGCACGCATGTGCCTTCCGTGGTACGGGCATCTTTTCAGTCACCTCCCACCTCAGCCAGCTGTCTTGTCGAAATGGGTCGAGAGAAAAACAAAAGCCATAGGGAGCCTGCGTCTGAGCTGACCACAGGTCAGCATCGGAAACTGCATCGGGTCAGAGTTGCATCAGCCAACACAACCGTCTGCACCGTGGGTAAGCTCTGGGCGTGCGCTGCCCTGCCACAGCCTCCGTGGACGGGCTGGCTCTGAGCACTTGAACCATGGCCTGTGGAAATAAAGGACTCACTTTTTATTTAATTTGAACTAGTCCAACAGCCACATGTGGCCAGCAGCCCTGGTATCGGGCACCATGACCCAGTTCTTTTCACCCTCAAACTTGGAGTGAGAAGACAGCTTACCTTAAATCAAGGACCACCCGCCTTCTGATTTCCCAAACGGCATAAAAACACAACAAGTATACCACCAAGTGATGCCACCACACCCAGGACCTGCCTGACCCCCGGTTTCTCTCCTACCTGAACTTTAAACGGGTCTCCGGTGATGCGAAGGGGCTTGTCTGCTCCTGTGGGCAATGGGCCGTCCTGGATCATGACCATCTTCACGCCAGTCCGCTCCTGTGGGGGCACACAGGTCCTCAGCAGAAAGCCTTCTGGCTCCGAGGACTGGGCTCTGCGACAGCACACAGGCCACAACCCTGACCTGAAACTTCACAGGCTCTGAGCCCTGAAATAAGAGCTTGTTCCTAATGAAATCTGGCGGCAAAACTAACTCAAACTCACGGAAGCATCCTTCTAGTCCTCCTCTCAGTGGCCGTGACTATCACTACGCTCCGCCATGGGACTCTCCATCGGACTACGCAGTGCGGCCCGGAACTTGCTGGGGGCGTTAAATCCTAAAGCAGGCCTGGCCCCACAGGTCTCAGACGAGGGAATCTGGAGCTCAGAGCAGTTCATGAAGCACTTACGCACCTCGCTCAGGGTCTCACATAAACAAAGAGAACGGGCATCACCTTAGCTCATGGCATCAGTGAGGCCAGCGGCTCCCTGCTCTCACGAAGGAGGAGCCCGAGCCTCAGCCCAGCAGGTGCTGCGTCTGCGGCTTGCGGCTGACGAGCAGGAGCAGCTAGCTCTGGACGCGGGGCTTCCTCTGGGAGCCTCCGCAGGGCTCCACTGCCACAGCGGGTGCTGCCCGTTCAAGGGGACCCAGGCCTTGGCACCACAGCTGGCACCGAGCCTGGCCACAGTAAACGTTCAGAAGTGGGGAAGCCCCGGGCAGAGGTTTCGGGGGAGCCCTGCACCGTGGTGCACAGCCAGCCCAGCTCGGGCAAGCCAGGGCCGTGACTAAATCCCCCGAGCTGGGAAGAGGAAGGAAGTGAAAGCCTGCTGAAGCCCGGGGCTCACGCACCTGCAACTGCTTTATCGTCTCCCCGCCTTTGCCGATGACCAGGCCCACTTTCGACGCTGGGATGGGGATCTCCTGGACTGTGCTGTTGCCATCAACGTCACTGTGAAAGCCGGGTCCGTTCCGACAGCGGTCCACGATCTGCCCCAGGAGCCGTTTGGCTTGTCTTTGGGAGGGAGAAGAACCACAAGAGAACTAGTGGTTAAGTGAATGCTCTGGGCGCTCAGGAAGGGACGAACAGCACCGGGGAAACACAAGAAGGGGTCAAGGCTGCCCTCCAGCCAGCTCCAGCTGTTGCCCCCACTACCCGGGAGGTCTCTGCCATCCGCCACGCTACTGGGCTGGAAGTTGAAAGCAGCTCACACCACGAGAGCAACGTCCCGCCACAGCCCCTCCACGCCTGCCCTTGCCCTTGTGTCTCGTGTGCATGCCACACACACGCCTGTCTCCTATTCGAACGTCAGCGGTCTTGGTGGCAGAGCCTACCTTTGATCCCCCTGCGTCTCTCTGCGCCCCAGTCCAGCACAACCCTCCTCACAGAGCACACGCTCAACGGACGGTGGTTAAAAAGGGCAGAAGAGAAAGCAAGGAGAGAGACGGGATGAAAGAAAGAAAGCAAGGGTTAGTAGTCGTCATCTGAACCCTCAAACTCCGAATTGCTTCTCCATAACCAACCAGACTGCTTGGGTGACTTTTCAGCTAGGCCAAGGAATCACTAGCTCAGTTTCAAGGGTGGGCAAGAAAAGGAGGCAGGGCCCTGGTGCGACTGCAGGGCCACGTACACCTGCTTGGTGCTTTTCGGATGGTCAAAAGCCTGCATCCCCCTGGAATTTTATGCTGAGGTACCTGGAGACGGGGGAGGGAAATTGTCATGGTGAAATAGTACAACCCAGCCTATTGAGGCCCTCTGTTGGGCCAATTTCCTTTTCTGCACCAGAATCTCCCCTGGCTGTTATCTGCAGTGTTTGTTCTTTGAATCACCACGTACGATCTATTTTGTGGTTCCTTTAATAGCTACTGAACAGGCTGGCTGTACTGTGCACTGAAGTAAAANTGAGGCCCTCTGTTGGGCCAATTTCCTTTTCTGCACCAGAATCTCCCCTGGCTGTTATCTGCAGTGTTTGTTCTTTGAATCACCACGTACGATCTATTTTGTGGTTCCTTTAATAGCTACTGAACAGGCTGGCTGTACTGTGCACTGAAGTAAAAATAAAAAAAAAGGTTTTCTACTCAAGTTATAACCCTGCTGCCTCGACTGCTTGGGCAGAACAGGAAGCAGGAATGTTTAGAAGAGGAGGAAGAAGGCGAACGGCAGGAAATGGATGTTGCCTGCTGTAGTCCTGAGCCTTTGTGTAGTCAGCCGCGTGCATCTTCTCAGTTACAGCAGCTTTTTAATATTTTGCCTGTGTACCAGATTAACCTGCGTTGGAAGAAAAATGCCTTGACTCCAGCGAGAGCATCCTGCTTGCCCTCTAATGCACACCTGCCAGTTGTGTTTATTCTGGTTCACTGCTCGCAGCGTTACAGCGGAACAAGAGAATCCAGACTCATCTAGACTCCCTGAGAAAGGAGACAATGAAACAGCCCTGCCTGCTGAGCCAGACATAATCTCGGCACCCCTGTCCCCGGACGCAACGCTGCTCGGGAGACGGAAAGAGGAGACGGAGCAGAGTCGGGGTGAGCACCTCCCTCTTCCCAGGAGGTTCTGGGACTTAGGAGGCCCGCATCTGGTACAGGCCTCCAGGCATGTGTGAAGGAGAGCGAGGCCTGTCCCAAGGCTGCTCTAAGGGCCCCAAGAGGCAAAACACCCTCTGGGTGGTCCACAGGGCCCTCTGAGTGGGGCAACGGCCACCAAGAGTAGACTCATTGGGTTCACAGATATCAGAAGGGTGATGGGACCAGCCCCAGGCAGGAGACCTGATGCCAGGATTCTCAACGCTTCCCAAAGTGAGAGAGGCTTAACTGATCCAAACCTGCTCAGGTAAAGGAGGTTATTAACAAGGAAGAAGTGAGTTAATGAGAGCATTCAGGCAGGGTGAACGGACACTCTGGAGGACCTGCTTTAGGAAGTAGGTGTTATGACAGCTGTGAGAATTTCTGTAGGGTTTGGAAAAAAATAGGTGATACCGTATGTGTTTAAGGTAACAACAGCTCCCCTGGCGTGGCAACCTCCCAGACCCTTCTCTAAGGAAGCGTCTGCGTTTTGTGGCCAGACTGTGGCACAGATCGACAGCATTCAGTAACAATCCTGCCCTTCCATTTCTCCCCAGCTGGGGAAGGAGGAAGAAGAGTGAAAAGGAGAAAGTAAATAAAATAAACTTACTCAATACTTTCTGGGGTTCCGGTAAGTACACAGGGCCTCTCTGGAATCCCAGAACTCTCTACAAGAAGAATCAAGAAGACGAGGTGTGTTGGTGGGCATCAGGCAACCAGGTGCCTTCGCCTCTGGGTATAGACTGTCTCTTGGGCTGGTTCCTACACCAGCCCTACAGAAGCCCCGGCTCCCAGAAAAACAGTCTGCTCCCGCTTGCGGAGAGAACATGAAGCTGGGAGCTCTAGCCTGGCTTCTCCAAATAAAAACAAGTCCTGCAGGGGGCAGCGGGAAGGAGGCAGCCGTGGCCTCTGCGTCGGTCCTAATTACCAGCCTCAGCTTCATACCTGGCCCACGAGTGTGCCAGTAAGTGCCAGAGTCCCTTAACCCGCTGCTCCTCAGTCTGTCCACCTGCAGTGAGGTTTAAAGGGTACCTGCCAGCAGCTCTGAGGCACATTCGTGTGGAGTTTAATGGTATGCCCGTCAGAGTTATTACCAGTAACCGCACAAATATTCCAAGGGAACAGTGACATCCATGTGGAATTGGTTCTGGGCCATTTGACGAGAGAGGAAAAAACCTTACTTTCCAACACCACACAGGACCCTTATTCTGTTCCTAAAAAAAAAACAAAAACTGCCTCGGAAGAGAGGTTCAAGGGGGAGGGGACATGTGGATGCCTGTGGCTGACTCACGGTGATGTATGGCAGAAACCAACACACACTGTAAAGCAGTTATCCTCCAATTAAAAATAAACAAACAAACAACAACAAAAACCTGCCTCTGAAAACTCATATTCAAAAAAAATGAAAGACAAATGGCCAACAGCAGCAACTGCCTTCGAGACACTATAGAAGTAAGTATCTTTTAAAACGACAAAACATTTCTGTCATCAAATGTCCTCTGAATCCTGTCCTCTGCTGTGGAAAAAGGTCTAACTCAAGTGATATTATAAGTGATAGTAACAACTCTTCTTCCTCACTTTGTGTCTCTCCATCTCACGTGGTCAAAATGACCCCACTGGGGAAGGTCCTGAGCTGAGTTTCACACGTGCTCACGGAACCAGAGCCTCCAGCCGGCCCCTTTCCATGAAGGGCAGGGACCATCGACTCCAGGGGAGTGGTGAGCAGACCCCAGCAGTGAGCCCAGAGCCACAACAGCACCCCTCCAGGCCCCACTCTGCCTGACATCACATTCTGGAGCAGAAAACAGAGGTCCGGGACCAGCAGGTGTTCGGGAGGGACCACGCTGGGCCCACAGCTGCAGAGGGTCTGTCTCCCCAGAGGCCAGACGGGCAGCTTCGCCAGGACCTGCTTCTGCTCTGGTTTTCCTGGTTCTCACCTGGGAGGCCAGCTCCACTGCAGGGAAAAGAGCCATCACATATACTTACCAAGCCTCTATAGACTCCCAAGCAACAGGCAGAGGTACTACGTCTGGAAAACTTTATAATAAAGACTGGTTTCTACCACACTGAGATCTATTAAAAAAGCAGCCCTTACCTGAGGCAATCTGAATTTTGCAACCAGATTCTGCTTGAATCCGCGAGATCTGCTCACCTCCCCGGCCGATAACTGAAACAGATGAAACAGGGTCAGGATATGCCCCTTACTCCACATTTAACCATGCGCGGATGACTTCATTAACTCAACAAACATTTATACTTGGCTCGCGGCGCAACAAACCAGTGAGCCACAGAACTTGTGTGTGAAACACAGCAGACAAGAAAGGTACCCCAGCTGAAGCCGGCAGGGAGCCCAACATTCCCGCGTGGAGTCCCGCTTTGGGGCAGCGCTCTGGGGCTCTGAAGAACTCAGTGTGCATGGCATTCTGCTACAGGTGACAGACACGCTAAGGGGATTACAATGAACACAAGGGACAAGAATCAGGGAAAAAGCAGACAACGTGGATACTTACTAAATCCAACCATTTTATCAGGCACTTTGAATTCTTCTGTTATTACTGCCCTAAAAATAACAAAGAACATTTTGGAAAAATACAAAGAATAAAGAATTCTGCAATCATTTTCGGCTCCCCAAACTTCCCATATTGGCAGTCTTAAAGGACAGAGGTGTCAAGTAAATCATGCCAACATGGCCAACAAGTCTACAACCATCTGCAAAGGTGGCCCCCTAAAGACCCCTTTGATCAATCACTTCTTGCAAAGACCCAAGCCTCCCCTTTCCCTATGTCAGAGCAAGAAACCTCTTTCATGAAACCATCAGCTCCACTAAGCACTGACTTTCCTTCCTACAGTTACCCTCAGCGGTGCTGAACAGCTGAAGGTCCTCTCTGGCGTGGTCGATTCTGGTCTCCCAGATGAAGAGAAACAGCTACTTGTCAACAGTCCTTGTTTCCCCATCTTTCTACTGCTTTCTGGCCACCCTCTAATTTATCTGCCTCTTGGGATGAGACGTCCCAAATGGAACCAGTGTCCCGCTGAGGCCTAACTGGTGCTGACCAGTAGAGAATGATTACCTTGCTTATTCCACAAGGGACTTCTGTTAAATGCTACCCCATCCATTATGGGCCTTTTTAAAAAAAAAAACAAAAAAAAACAAACAACTGTTGCACTGGTTCTTTCAAATAACTCTTCAAATTTTGCCATGTAGTGTGTTGTGGACAATATCCAATTTGCCCAACACCCCAGAAAGCAATTAAATCTAAACATTTACCTTAGGAGGAAAATGAAATGCAAGTAGTTTAAAAGAAAAAAAAAAAAAAAAGCAAGCACCTTCAAATCTCCCTCACACAGCTGGATCTCACCCATCACGTAAAGCACTGGAGCAAGCGCATGCCCTCAGGGAAAGCCCGGCGCTCAGCAGAGCCGGCGAGGCGGCACGACCGGCGGCCGCCGCAGCCCGTGGGCTTCCCGGGCTCTCATCCTTGTGCTGTACATGCACGTGGGTTCTTGGGCTCTCATCCTCGTGCTGTACATGCATGCGGGTTCTCTACGTCTCTGGGGACATGTGAACCCCTGGCTTGCTCAGCAGTTAGACTGTAAACGCTAAGGCCAGGCCTCGGCCGGCCTGAATGATCCACTGGACGAGAGGCCCAGGGCCCTGCTGGGACGTGCCCTGGTGGTGGTGAGAGGTAACCAGGCTCCTGGACGTGGAGCTGCCAGGCCGCTGCCTGCGCG
>SJYA01006751.1:0-20238 GCA_006410615.1 Neotragus moschatus
TACAGGATGCTTGGGACTGGTGCATGGGGATGATCCAGAGAGTTGATATGGGGTGGGAGATGGGGGGGGATTCCAGATTGGGAACTCATGTACACCTGAGATGGAAAAAAATAAAAAATTAAAAAAAAGAAAAAAATTTTTTTAAAAATACGCAGAACACTCTTTGACAGAAGTGTGTTTATTTGAAATTTAAATTCCACTGGAGAGCCTGGCCTCTGTGCCAGGAGCATGCAGTTTCGCAGTGAAGTCCCGCCTTAACAGGACGGCAGTCAACACTAGTCTCAGTTTCACGATGAAGTACGGATAACTAAGGAGACAGGCTTTCCTTAGAAGAATAACAAAACAAAGCAAAAACTTACTGAAACAGGCTACACTAAAGTAGAAAACAAAATCCAAAGGCAACGATAAGCCATCACGCAAATGACCTCCTCATTCACATGAATGGAGCCGCCCTGGACCCAGTATCTTCCGAAGCTCTTCACGTGTCATCCACCCTTTGTGTTACAGAAGCGAAAATCATTGTGAATTTCCTTCTTGGAGCAGAAACGACCCTGACCCGAGGGCAGCGTCCTGGGCCAGGCACTCAGAATGGGTTTCCTGGTGGGATTTGAGAGACCCAGGGAGCGGAAAGCCGATGACATCCAGGCACAGGTAGGGCTCGAGCCAGAGTATGAACACTGAGGTTGCCACTGTGGTTGAAAGCTTGTCAGAGTGCTCACAGCAGAAAGGCTTCTCTTGGCTGTGTGTCCCCTGGTGAGCGTGCAGCGTGGAGTCGTGCGTGAACTTCATGGGGCAGAGATCACAGCCACAGGGCTTCTCCCGCGCGAGGGTCTCCTGGTGAACACACAGGTCCGGAGGCTGCATGAACCTTGGGGCATGGATGTTGCTTTTTTTTTTTAATTTAAAGGGCCGTCTCTCTTTAATGCTGTTCAGAGTTCGGGCCCATTACGTTGATAAGCACGGGCTCAGCAGAAGGCTAAGAGGATGTGTGTAAAAGAATGTTTCCAAAGGCTCCAGAGAGGACCCCCACCCTGCTTCCTGCTTCCCCTGGACAATACTCCGTCTCCCGGGGGGGAGGGGGGATCGGCTACTTGGTCCAGCTGACTTTGGGAATGTCGTAGTGCTCCGTGAGCGTGTCCAGGTGTCTGTTGAAGTCCTCCACTCGCTGCTTGTGGGTTTTGGACGCTTTCTTCAGGATCCGCTCCAGCTGTCGCTTCTCCTGCACCTTCTCGAAGGCCACCTGGGCTGGGGTCCGCTTGTCAAGGTGGCGCCTGAGCTCCTCCTCCTGGTTCTTCTGGATTTTCCCCATCGTTTCCAGGAGTTTTGCCTTGTCTCTGTCCTTTTTCTTCTTCCGCTTGGTCACGCCAAGCTCTGTGACTCCTTTCAGCTTCAGGGGTCCCTTTTGGACCTGCTCATAGGCGTCCATGCTGCCCGTCTTAGGATTCGGATTTCTACATGGACAAAAGTGGGGGGTCAGTTTTTCTCAAATGGAAATTGGGACAATATCATTCTCTACTGTAGATCCAGGAGGTTCTCTCTGTGCGTGTTCACACAGATGAACGCAGACAAACATCTCTGCTTAGCCCAGGGGGCCGAGGTTCAGAAAGCCTTGTGGAATAAATGCATGGCACCACCCCACACCATGGAGGGTGGCAACACTCTCCCCCCTCACAGGGAGCCCCGCAGTCAGCCATAGTTAATGTGGAGTTTACGGAGACCCACTGCTTTCACAAGGTCTTTGAGCTGATGCAAGGTGAGTAGAAAACCCAGCCTTCCGGAACCCACCACCTCCCACTGTATTGATTCCCAAACCTTCTCCTTAGACGTTCTCACTCATCACTTACCTCCTTTGAGCCCTCTTGCTGTCAGCCTCCTCAAGGCGGTGACTGGCCATCAGAATGTGTCTGGGGACAAAATGTCTCTATTTATAGAGAGCCGGGGGAAATGGCAAGGGTCCCTGCTTGTTACCCCATCAGCACAGTGATTGTGTAAGGGCGGGTCAAGCCATTTATATGACCTCATTTTAGATAATCCAATCTATCCATGGATCCAGTTTCACACGGACACTTCACTGGAGAAAATCACAACTTATCAGGGGGCCTCCATGTTGGCTTTGTGGTAGACTTCTCTGATAGCTCAGTTGGCAAAGAATCCACCTGCAATGCAGGAGACGCTGCTGTAATTCCTGGGTCAGGAAGATCTGCTGGAGAAGGGATAGGCTACCCACTCCAGTGTTCTTGGGCTTCCCTTGTGGCTCAGCTGGGAAAGAATAAAGTGAAAGTCTTTCAGTCAACTCCGACCCTTTGTGACCCCGTGGATATACATTCCGTGGAATTCTCCAGGCCAGAAGACTGGAGTGGGTAGCCGTTCCCTTCTCCAAGGGATCTTCCCAACCCAGGGAGCGAACCCTGGTCTCCCGCATGGCAGGCAGACTCTTTACTACCAGGGAAGCCCGTGCACGCTTTGGCAGTAAGGTTGGTTTTCCTGGTCCAGCAAATACTTTTCTCATTTACCTGGAGAGTTGGAAAGAGTCAAAGCATAGGTCTCTGAAAGTTTTAACCAGTTTGGTTCATCTATGCGTCCCTGGTGGCTCAGTGGTAAAGGATCTACCTGCCAATGCAGCAGACGTGGGTTCACTCCCTGGGTTGGGACGATCTCTCACAGAGGGAAATGGCCAACCCACTCCAGTTTTCTGGCCTGGAAGATTCAATGGACAGAAGAACCTGGTGGGCTACAGTCCATGGAATGGCAGAGTTGGACACAAGTGAGAGACTAAACAACCCTTTTTAAAATTCCACGTGTTGAGATCTCGGACAAGGTCAGAATCCTGTATGTTCTGCAGGGATCGTGCCACTTTGGGGGTCGCAGTCTGGCTTTTCAGTAAGTACGCTTTGGTGCCGCACAGACACTGGTGGTTCTGATTAGGGGCTATCGGGGACTATTCCATGACCCCACCAGAAACATACATTCTTTAGCCATAGTGACTGAGGAGTTTACTAGCAAAACGTTGAGCACATGCTTCTAGAAGGCCGTGAAATTCTAGAAATTTCTACAAATTTGTAAAAATTCTACAAATTCACCCCATGTAAAGGGATTTCCTCTACCTTTCGTGAGCATCGTATTCACTGTTCAGAAAAATAGGGGCAAAAGATAAATGAACAGGATTAGTTTCAGTTTATTCCACCTTTCCATCTCCTCTACATTCCGCATCCCAATACCCAATGCCTCTCCCTCACTGGTACAGTATTTCATATTGAATGGACATTAGTCCATCCATCATTCTACTGACATCCACCTTTACAGGAAAAAAAGGTTGAAATGTCTGAATGGCTTCCTAGATTTTGACTTCTGTAGTCTGGGACTATGTTGTTCTTTGCTGTACTGTCAAGGAATTTACAGTGTGTGAGACTCCTGAAATGGATATTAACAGCAAGCCACCAGGCAAGGCTCTCAGTCATGATTATTTTGGGGGAAAAAATATGAAGAAGACTATTTAAACACTGAATTCCATTCAGTGTAGTGACATTGGAAATATTCAGCAAAGATTGTCCACCGGAAACATTTCCTTGCTGTCACCAGGGTATTTATTAGCTCCAAGCAAGGGATACACAAAAGGATCCAAAGAGAATAAAGTTCCCGATCAGATACTTGTTGCTGCTACATCACTTCAGTCGTGTCCGACTCTATGCAGCCCCATAGACGGCAGCCCACCAGGCTCCCCCGTCCCTGGGATCCTCCAGGCAAGAACACTGGAGTGGGTTGCCATTTCTTTCTCCAATGCATGAAAGTGAAGAGTGAAAATGAAGTCGCTCAGTCGTGTCCGACCGTTAGCAACCCCATGGACTGCAGCCTACCAGGCTCCTCAGTCCATGGGATTTTCCAAGCAAGAGGACTGGAGTGGGGTGCCATTGCCTTCGTGAAACACACAATGTACAATTTTGCCTCTTTTATCAAGTGTACAATCTTGTTCCACCAGGACCGTTCCCAACTTTGTGCAACTGTCACTGTTGGCTACTTCTAACTGGTTTCATCACCCCAAGAACAAAATGGGAATCATGAAAAGTCCCTCCCCATTCTCTGCCCACCTTCCCCCTTTCCCTTGGCAATCCATTCGTCTACTTCTTGCATCTATGGGTTCAGTTCAGTTCAGCTCAGCTGCTCAGTCACGTCTGACTCTTTGAGACCCCATGAACCGCAGCACATCAGGCCTCCCTGTCCATCACCAACTCCTGGAGTTCACTCAAACTCATGTCCACTGAGTCGTGATGCCATCCAACCGTCTCATCCTCTGTCGTCCCCTTCCCCTCCCGCCTTCAGTCTTTCCCAGCATCAGGATCTTTTCAAATGAGTCACTTCTCTGCATCAGGTGGCCAAAGTATTGGAGTTTCAGCTTTAGCGTCCTTCCAATGAATATTCAGGACTGATTTCCTTTAGGATGGACTGGTGGGATCTCCTTGCTCTTCAAAGGACACTCAAGAGTCGTCTCCAACACCACAGTCCAAAAGCATCAGTTTTTTGCCGCTGAGCTTTAAGTCCAACTCTCACATCCATACATGAACTATTAGAAAAACCATAGCTTTGACTAGGTGGGTGTTGGTTGGCAAAGTAATGTCTCTGTTTTATAATATGCTGTCTAGGTTGGTCATAACTTTTCTTCCAAGGAGCAAGAGTCTTTTAATTTCATGGCTGCAGCCACCATCTGCAGTGATTTTGGAGCCGCCCCTCCCCCCTCAAAATAAATTCTCTCACTGTTTCCACTGTTTCCCCATCTATTTGCCATGAAGTGATGAATGGGACCGGATGCCATGATCTTCGTTTTCTGAATGTTGAGTTTTAAGCCAAGTGTTTTGCTCTCTACTTTCAGTTTCATCAAGAGACTTCGGTTCCTCTTCACTTTCTGCCATAAAGGTGGTGTCATCTGTGTATCTGAAGTTACTGATATTTGTCCTGGAAATCTTGATTCCAGCTTGTGTTTCATCCAGCCCAGCTTGTCTCATGATGTACCCTGCATATAAGTTAAATTAGCAAGGTGACAATATACAGCCTTGACGTACTCCTTTCCCAATTTGGATTCTGTCCGTTGTTCCATGTCCAGTTCTAACTGTTGCTTCCTGACCTGCATACAGACTTCACAGGAGGCAGCTCAGGAAGTCTGGTATTTCTGTATAAGAATTGTCCACAGTTTATTGTGATCCACACAGCCAAAGGCTTTGGCATAGTCAGTAAAGCAGAAGTAGATGTTTCTCTGGAACTCTCTTGCTTTTTCGATGATCCAATTGATGTTGGCAATTTGATCTCTGGTTCCTCTGCCTTTTCTAAATCCAGCTTGAATATCTGGAACTTTATGGTTCATGTACTGTTGAAGACTGCTGCTGCTGCTAAGTCATGTCAGTCGTGTCTGACTCTGTGTGATCCCACAGACGGCAGCCCACCAGGCTCCCACGTCCCTGGGATTCTCCAGGCAAGAACACTGGAGTGGGTTGCCATTTCCTTCTCCAATGCATGAAAGAGAAACGTGAAAGGGAAGTCGCGGGGTCGTGTCCGACTCTTCGAGACCCCATAGACTGCAGCAGACCAGGCTCCTTTGTCCATGGGATTTTCCAGGCAAGAGTACTGGAGTGGGGTGCCATTGCCTTCTCCGCTGTTGAAGACTGGCTTGGAGAATTCTGAGCATTACTTTACTAGCATGTGAGATGAGTGCAATTGTGCAGTAGTTTGAGCATTCTTTGGCATTGCCTTTCTTTGGGATTGGAATGAAAACTGACCTTTTCCAGTCCTGTGGCCACTGCTGAGTTTTGCAAATTTGCTGGCATACTGAGCCCAGCACGTTCACAGCATCATCTCTGAGGATTTGAAATAGCTCCACTGGAATTCCATCACCTCCCCTAGCTTTGTTCATAGTGATTCTTCCTCAGGCCCACTTGACGTCACATTTCAGGATGTCTGGCTCTAGGTGAGTGATCACACCTTCGGGATTATCTGGGTCGTGAAGATCTTTTTTGAATAGTTCTGTGTGTTCTTGCCACCTCTTCTTAATCTCTTCTGCTTCTGTTGGGTCCAGACCATTTCTGTCCTTTCTTGTGCCCATCCTTGCATGATAAAATGCAAGGCAGGCTCCTCTCCCGTCGCGAGGCATACGCTTCTCACTGCGGTGACCTCTGTCGTGCGGAGCCCGGGCTCTCGGGGCTCTGGGCTTCGGTAGTGGTGGCTCCCGGGCTCAGTGGTTGTGTCGCGTGGCCTTAGTTGCTCTGAGCACTGGGATCGTCTCAGTCAGGGGTGGAAGTCATGTCCTTTCATTGGCAGGCACAATCTTTACCACCGAGCCCCCGGCCAAGCCCTATTATTCATTTTTATTAACTAAAACTTAACTGCATCTGCATTTTGAAGTCTTATCCATATGTCATCATATTAATTTCTTTTGTTTAATCTTCAATAATGGTTCTACTACCCCTGTTTCTGAAGAGACCCAGTCTTTATATTCTATATTGCTTCTTTGAGTTAGTTGCCTCCATCTTGGGCCTGTAAGTTAACATCTTTTGAAATAGAAGGTGGCGAAAGAGGATGAGATGGTTGGATGGCATCACCGACTCCATGGACACGAGTTTGAGCAAACTCTCGGGAGACAGTGAAGGACAGGGAAGCCTGGCGTGCTGCAGTCCATGGAGTTAGGAGGGCTAGGAGGAACCTAGCCCGCCAGGTTCCTCCGTCCATGGGATTCTCCAGGCAAGAATATTGCAGTGGGTTGCCATTCCCTTCTCCAGGGGATCTCCCAGACCCAGGGAGCAAACCCACGTCTCCTGCATTGACAGGTGGATTCTTTACCACTGAGCCTCCTGGGGAACCATGAGAGAAGCTGCCACAATTCTGAGAATTGACCCAAGAAGTGAAAATAAACGGACCCTGGAACTGAAGGGTAACTGTATTTGCAAGAATCCAGGTGACCCCGATCAGACCAGTGATGACCAGTTTCAAGATGACTGTCAGAGCTGACTGTGCTCCTTCTGCCCGTAGCCCCCTCCCTCCATCTATAAAAGGTGTGGCTCATTAATTGTCCGGGGGTGGGACGTGGGGGCAGTCAGCCATTGGACAGACATCTGCCCCGCCCTCCACAGTTGTTGGAGAAGGAAATGGCCACCCACTCCAGTACTCTTGCCTGGAAAATGCCATGGATGGAGGAGCCTGGTAGGCTACAGTCCAAGGGGTCGCAAAGAGCCGGACATGACTGAGCGACTTCACTTTCACTTTCAACAGTCGCTGGCATCCAGAGTAAAGCTAGCTTTCCTTTCCCCAACCTGGCTTCTGTATTCGCTTTTGAGTGGCGAGCAGCCAGACACCAGTCTATTACAATATCATCCTTGAGTTTGCTGCCCCCAACCAATTCCCAGCATAATTAATAGAAGAAAACACTGATTTTTTGAAAAGAGAAACTTCATTATCTCCATTCTGCTCCAAATGACCTGTCTTCCTTTCTGCTGGAGGAGA
This sequence comes from Neotragus moschatus, assembly GCA_006410615.1. Taxonomy (NCBI): domain Eukaryota; kingdom Metazoa; phylum Chordata; class Mammalia; order Artiodactyla; family Bovidae; genus Neotragus; species Neotragus moschatus. The sequence goes on from SJYA01006751.1 coordinate 7,483, forward strand.
GCCAGGTGGGATGAAAAGGTGCTACCTGCAAGAATCCTTTCAGGTCGAGACACGCTAGACTCTCAGTGTTCAAACGGGCATCAATATTACATTACCTAACAGTCCATAATCCCAGGAGGAGACAGTCACTTTACCTGCTCAGGTGGGTGCTCAGTTGCTTCAGGCGTGTCCGACTCTTTGCAGCCCAGCAGACCATAGCCTGCCAGGCTCCTCTGTCCATGGGACTCTCCAGGCAAGAATACTGGAGTGGGTTGCCATGCCCTTCTCCAGGGGCTCTTCCCAACCCAGGGATCGAACATGGTTCTCCTGCATTGCAGGCAGATTCTTTACCGTCTGAGCCACCAGGGAAGCCCCAAAATAAATAAATAAAATATATAACTTATATTTCTACTGTATTTAAATTCAAAAAGAGAGAGAGAAGACAAAGAAATACAGCCTATCCTCTGTTTTAGTAAGGTCTATATATGTCGATTCAACCAATGATAGATTGGGGGAAAAGAAAATTCTTCCAATGTTTCAGATTTTCTTCCTGAGATTTTAATTTCACGATCTCGGTCTCAGCAGAGGGTGAGGACAGAGGGTTTCAGAAGGAGCCAGAGGGGCAAAGGTTTGGAGCAGAAGTCGGGGGATATCTAGGAACCCAAGGCATCTTCCTCCTTGAGGACTTTCTGGCCGAGAGGTCAGTTTGAATGGTTCCATTCCCCACCGCTCCCCCAGCCAGGTTCTGAGTGTTGTGGTGACCCAAGAGAGGAACCTCTCTGCAGTTCATCTCAGTTTCGACGGCCCTCTCCAGGACAGAGAGCTCCTCCTCTCTGCCCTGGCTGCTTCTGCCCTCTCCTATTCCTCTGCCCGCCTACTTTCCTCTTGCACTCCCATTTGGAGGCGGTACATGGTGATGCTGGGGAGCGTTTTCGAGAGCCAGACTGTAGCCGAGTTGGCAGTGGGAAGCAGCGAATCAGAAGGTGGCCCCTGTCTGGGGTCAGTAGTCCTCCACCAGATACTTGTCAAAGCACGTCCCAAAATAAGGTTGGGATCGAAGGAGGTGGAATTGAGGTAAACGATCTAATGTGAGAACGGCAGGAGAAGCTGGGGCTTGCTCGTTGACGTGGTCTGTGGTCGGCTGGGTCAGTGGTACGTGAGCCTGACCTTGCTTAATTTAGTTCGTTCATTTCCCAGATATTGACCGAGCAGCCGCCGTACCCCATCCATCGCGCTAGGCGGTAAGCAAGACAGAGCAGGTCTCTCCACTCTCACGAAGCTTAGACTTTACTGGAAGGAGAGAGAGTATAAGTAGGTAAAACTGTGAAGGAGGGAGAATCATACAGTGGTCACAGCTGCCAGTAAGTGGGTTTCCCTGGTGGCTCAGATGGTAAAGAATCTGCCTGCAATGTGGGACAAAGAGGAACAGATTAATGTCAGATCAAACGGACAGGTGACCGATACATGGAAGAGGTGACGACTAAGCGGGTTTCTGAATGACATGGAGGATCCAGCCACGCAAACTCCCAGGAGAATTCCCTGGAGGCCTAGTGGTTAGGACTCGGCTCTTTCACTGGCGGGGTTCCGTCCCTGCTCGGGGAACTAAAGATCCCGCCCGCAAGGGGCAAAGCACAGTCAAAACTTTAAAAAAAAGGAACAGAGCTTTCTAGATTGAAGCAAGACCTGGTGTCAAGATCCTAGAGTGAACAGACCCAGTGTTTCAAGAAAGTCAGAAACCAAAGTTGGGACAGATCGTGTTTGAGTATGAGTGTGCGCGTGGCTGCTCCGACTCTTTGCGACCCCATGGACTGTAGCCCAGCAGGCTTCTCTGTCCATGGGATTCTCCCAGCGAGACTATTGCAGTGGGTTGCCGTGCCCTTCTCCAGAGGATCTTCCCCACCCAGGGATCGAACTCCCAACCCAGGGAGTCTCTTATATCTCCTGCACTGGCAGGTGGATTCTTTACAACTCGCACCACCTGGGAAGCCTTCGAGTATGAGTACAAAGTTTAAAAGTTGGAAATAAAGATCTTATTTATGTCACTTAAAAAATATATTTATTTATCTATTTGGCTGCGCTGGGTCTTAGTTGAAGCACGTGGGCTCTCCATTGCTGTGTGAAATGGAAATTCGCTCAGCCCAACTCTTTGTGACTCCATGGACTATTCTCTTGGCCAGAGCACTGGAGTGGGTAGCCTTTCCCTTCTCCAGGGGATCTTCCCAGCCCAACAATCGAACCCAGATCTCCCCCACTGCAGGTGGATTCTTTACCAACTGAGCTATCAGGGAAGCTCTCACTGCTGTGTACAGGATTTTCTTTTTAGTTGTAGCCCGTGGGATCTAGTTCCCTGAACAGGGATCGAACCAGGGGCCACTGCATTAGGAGCTTGGAGTCTCAGCAACCGGGCCACCAGGGATTTCCCCAGAGCTTATTTAGGAAAGAGGTCAAGCTGGAGTGAACCTCGAGGTCAGAGGGAGGGTTTGAGGTTCACATCTCAGCTAGAGCTAAACTGGAGGGTGATACTGAGGGAGGGGACCAAGGTGCGGGCGTGGGGTCATAGTTGGAAACAGGCCAGAGTGTCAGGAAATGCCAGGGACTGTGAAATTAGAGGGGGACAGGAAGCTGAGCACGTGAGGTTGGGGCTAAGGCCTGTGGCTATAGGTGCAGGTCCCGTGGGTGAGCCCAGGGTCCTTCCCGCCTCCCCGAGCCTCCCAGCCCCGCTCCCCCTGCCCCATCTCTCATATTTCCCCAGGCTTTACCTCTGGTCTCTGCTTTGGCAACAGTCTCCCCCAAACTCCAGGAGGCCAGCAGAGACTGGGAATAGGGGAGGCCATCTAGGAAGAGACACACATCAGTAAGCTTTGGGGCTTTCAGTTTGGGACTGTGTGCTGTGTGGTTTTTTTTTTTTTTAATTCTGCCTTTATTTTGGGGGCTGTGCTCGGTCTTCGTTGCTGCAAGGGTTTTCTCTGGTTGTGCCGAGTGGGGGCCGCTTTTCCTTGTGGTGCGGGGGCTCCTCTTGTCGCGGAGCTCAGGCTTCGTGACTCCGCTGCACGTGGGGTCTCCCCGGATCGGGGACAGAATGTGTGTCCTCTGTGTCGGAGGGTGGATTCTTAACCAGGGCAGCGCTGGTTTTACTTCCTTGATTTCCTTGGAATCATACACTACTTATCAGTCCTCATCCAGGGGCAAAAGCCCCCTACTTCCTCCCCCACCCCTCACCCCCTTCGCCGGGGGATATTTGCAATTTCCAGACACACTGCTGGTTGTCACAAATTGGAGGGACTACCGCCATCTAATGAATGGAGACTCGTTGTTGTTCACTCAGTCGTGTCCGACTCTTTGTGACGCTGTGGACTGCAGCATGCCAGGATTTCCTGTCCATCACCAGTTCCCAGAGCTTGCTCAAGCTTGTGTCCATTGTGTCATCAATGCCATCCAACCCTCTCATCCTCTGTCGTCCCCTTCTCCTGCCTTCAATCCTTCCCAGCATCAGGGTCTTTTTAAATGAGTAAGCTCTTCGCATCAGGGGGCTAAAGTATTGGAGCTTCAGCTTCAGCATCAATCCTTCCAATGAATATTCAGGACTGATCTCCTTTAGGATGGACTGGTTAGATCTCCTTGCAGCCCAAGGGACTCTCAAGAGTCTTTTCCAGCACCACAGTTGAAAAGCATCCTTTATGAAACATCCCCTGACACACAGCAGCCCAGCCCAAAATGTAAACAGCGCAGAGGCTGAGAAACTCGCCCGAGGTACAGTTCAGTGCTCGCATCTGGTAGGTGGTGATGAAGGGCGGATTCCCTTCAGGTCGTCCTGCGCCTGCTGGGAATGTCTACCCACGTGTCCCGAGGCCACGTGCCCCCAGGGTTCTCTCCCTTGAGAAGCCAAAGGGGAAGAGGGGAGTCTCAGAGACGGTACCCGGCCCGGCTTGATGAGGAGGTAAGCAGGACTGGGTCTGAGCAAGGAGGAAGTGGATGGGGGGCCCTGCAAGGAGATACTTAGAACCGCGGAGACTCACCTGGCTCTCACCACCGGCCAGACCCCCTGCTAGGGATTTTCCGTGCAGTCTCAGTGACCACGCTGCAGAGTCATGAGGGGCTTCATAACACCGCTTAGGCGTCTGGAACAAACAGCGTCGCTCTCTCACGTTCAGTCACTCAGTCGTGTCCGACTCTGCAACCCCAAGGACGGCAGCCCCCAGGCTCCTCTGTCCATGGGGTTCTCCAGGCAAGAACACGGGAGTGGGTTGCCATGCCCTCCTCCAGGGGGTCTTCCCGACCCAGGGATCGAACTGTGCCTCTTACATTTCCTGCACGGGCAGGCGGATTCCCAGGGAAGTCCCAACCAGTCTCCCAGTCTCCCCCGACTCATGAGTGTCAGAGCAAAGGAGGGAGCCCGGAGCCCACCTAACTCTAACACAGCAGTTTCCGAAACCAGAGCTGGCAGGTGGGGTAGAGTGAGGGGGTGGGGTGGGCCCTCCTTTTCCTGCATTTACTCACCAATGGCTCTCCACAGGTCTAGGATCCCCAGCGCCGTCTTCTCTTTCTGGCCTCTGTCCACCCTCGGGGGAGGGGGGAGCACTGCAAGGGGTGGGGAAGCAAGACCAGGAGGTCGTCAGAGGCCGAGAGGACACACAGAGCCCGAGGTCCCATAGCCCCGCTCAGCGGGCAGGGGACGGAGCATGGGCTGATGGGGGGACGGCTCTGAGAGACAGACACCTGCCCGGTTACCTGCCCCCCTCGCCGGGGGGAGACTCCTGAGAGCCCCTTGGCCAGCAAGGTCAAACCAGCCCATCCTAAAGGAGATCAACCCTGAATATTTACTGGAAGGGTTGATGCTGAAGCTGAAGTTCCAATATTTTGGCCACCGGATGCGAAGAACTGACTCATTTGAAAAGACCCTGATGCTGGGAAAGACTGAAGGCAGGAGGCGAAGGGGACACAGAGGACAGGATGGCTGGATGGCATCGCCGACGCGATGGATGTGAGTCGAGTGAACTCTGGGAGTTGCTGCTGGACAGGGAGGCCCGGCACGCTGCGGTCCTTGGGGTCGCAAAGAGTCGGACACAACTGAGCACCGAACGGCAAACAGCCCGTAGGTGGCTGGACTGGGGCTTGAGCCCACCTGCGTCTGAGCCAAACCTCGCATTGTTTCTGCCACACTTCTTGGTACCAGACCGACTGCCCTGTCCCCAGAGCACGTCTCCGTGTGTACAGCAAGCGCCCAGGGAAGATGCGGGGAGGAGGGTTGGGTAGAGCGGACGGGGAGCGTGGCAGGAAGTGCTCCGGCCTGTCTGACCCTCACGCAGTGTCACGGGCGGGGAGCCGAGGCGTGGAGGCTGCACACCCACCCCCGGGGGCAGAGCCGGCACTTGGAGCCAGCGCTCTGGCTCCGGGATCCCAGCGCTCATCACTTCCCTAGACTAACCCCCAAGACCGGCCTGGAAATCAAGCCCAGGGACTTCAGGGGCCGTAGGGCTGGGAGTTTCGGGCTGCGAACACACGGCTCCCAAGCGCCACTCACCGGAACCCAGGAGGTAGCTGGCACTGTTGAGGGTCCAGCCTCCTCGCCCCTAGAGAGACAAGGCTCAGAGAGACTGGGAGGACCTGGGCTAGCCGGCCACTGCCGCCGCTCAGCCGCCCCTCTGCGGAGCGGTTTGGCTTCAGCCGTATCTCCCCCGAGGGGCTCAGCTGTAAAGAGCCCGCCCGCAGTGCAGGAGGCCTAAGAGCCACAGGCTCAAGGCTCTGTGTCGGGAAGGTCACAGGTTCAACCCCTGGGTCGGGAAGGTCCTCTGGGGAGGGCACTGGAGGACGGCATGGCAGCCCACTCCAGCACTCTTGTCTGAGAATCCCACGGACAGAGGAGCCCGGGAGGCCACAGTCCGTGGGGTCGCGAAGAGTCGGACATGACTGAGGGACTAAAAGAACAGTGATGTTTATTTTATGGTGGGCTTGGCTCTGTGCCAGCGTGGGTTCTGAGGACCGATGTAGGGAGTCCACTGCGAAATGAAACTACAACCCCTCCAGGTGACTCTCTTGCTTGCCACGGCGCTCAAAGTTTACAATGTCGGGAAGCTCTGCCTTGGAAGCAGCTTTGGGCTTCTCTGGGCCAACGCTAACCATTAGGATGTTTTTGCTTTGGATAAGCTGAGACCCAACCCCCGTATTCCACCTGTGATCTGTTCTAACCCGCCCTCCACCCCTGCCCTGGTCCAGGGTGACGAATTCAGTCTTTCTTTTCTTATTTAAGAAAAAAATTTTTTTTTAATTTTTGGCTGCACCATGTGGCCTGTGGGATCTTAGTTCCCAGACCAGGGGTCACACCTGCACCCCCTGAATTAGAAGCACAGGTTCTTAACCACTGGGCCGCCAGGGACGCCCTCTTGCCCATCCAGGAAAGTTAGAGCTCCCTTCCCGGGAGGGCGGTGACAGTTGTGCAGTGACAGGACGGGGCAGAGGCTGGAGTCTCGGCCAGGCTGAGCAGGACCGCAAGAAGGAGCAGGCAGACCAACAGAGGCACGTCAGGGCCAGAGGGCTGTGCCCTGTGGACGCTGCAGAGAAAGGGCAGGGGGTTATTTGCTTATCATGTGGCTTGACTGGGGTATAACTGATACGAAAAAAGAGAGAGAGAAACGAAACACGTGTAAAGAATGCCTCTTGGTGACTGTGGACATGACCCTTCACCGGTAACGCCATCATCGCAATAGGTGTATCCACCAGCTCCAGAAATTTCTGTGGGTTCCCCCCCTCAAAATTTATATTTTTTCCCAAAGGTCTCTCATAGTAAATGTCACATTGCGCTTGAAAATATGTGATTTATTCAAATACCTTGTGATACTGATTTCTAGCATAATTCCAGAGTGATGGGAGCACAGAATTTTAGTACTTTTACACCATGAAATTTCTGCACCTTGCTTTATGTCCCTGGACGTGCTCCAGTGTCTCCTGGTTTATACTCTATGGGAACTGGAATCCCATTTGTATCCTGCTGTTGTGTGAAAATTGTGTAAGTTTTAATTATGTTGAATTGGTTCCTAGTGCTTTTCAAGCCTAGTAGATCCTTCTACTTCTCTGTCTGTTCATCCTGTTAATTTTTGACAATTTGACATCGAAAGTCCAACTAAAAATCTTAATTTGTCTATTAAAAAAAATTACAGAGGAACTATCTGTAACCTAGTTCTGTATTTTCCAAGTGTCCTGTAAAATGTGTGATCGTACTTTCATAATTAAAAAAAATAAAAATTAAAAAACTTTTATTTTTAAGTTTTTAATTGGAGGATAATTGCTTCACAATGCTGTGTTGGTTTCTGCCAAACATCAACATGAATCAGCCATGGGTATGCACATGCCCCCTCCCTCGTGGCCCTCCCTCCCCCATCCCACCCCTCTAGGTTGTCACAGAGCACTGGGTTGAGCTTCTGTGGGTTTTTTTCCTAAGATGCCACATGTAAGTGGGTCTGAGGCTCTGATGGCTCAGATGTAAAGTGTCTGCCTGCAATGTGGGAGACCCAGGTTCAATCCCTGGGTCAGACAGATCCCCTGGAGAAGGAAATGGCAACCCACTCCAGTACTCTTGCCTGGAAAATCTCACAGACAGGGGAGTCCATGGGGTCGGTCCATGGGGTCACAAAGAGTCGGACACAACTGAGCGACTTCACTTTCACTTTTCACGTAAGCGGGCTTCCCTGATAGCTCAGACGGTAGAGAAGCTGCCTGAAATTTGAGAGACCAGGGTTCGATCCTTAGGTTGGAACGATCCCTTGGAGAAGGGAATGGGTACTCACTCCAGTATTCTTGCCTGGAGAATCCCATGGATAGAGGAGCCTGGCACGCTACAGTCCTTGGGGTTGCAGAGTCGGACACAACTGAGCAACTAACACACACTTCACTTCACATGTAAGTGAGATTGCACAGTGCTTATCTTTCTCTGTCTGTTAACACACTGTGAAGTGCAGGATATCCTATTGTTAACTGAAGGTTCAGCTCCACATTTTTGGTCATAAATATATAATCAAGAATTAAAACGAACACTTCTGAATTTTTTGAAGTTTACGTGGAGCACATTTCTTTAAGTAACATGAGAGCTGGTGGAGGGAGAATGCCAAAGTAAGTATGTAACAGGATATTTGGTACATGGAACGTAAGTGTGTGTGCAAGTGTGAAAGTTGCTCAGTCGTGTCTGACTCTTTATGACCCCATGGACTACACAGTCCATGGAATTCTCCAGGCCAGAACACTGGAGTGGTTAGTCTTTCCCTTCTCCAGGGGATCTTCCCAACCCAGGGATCAAACCCAGGTCTCCCACATTGCAGACAGATTCTTTACCAGCTGAGCCATAAGGGAAGACCAAGAACACTGGAGTGAGTAGCCTATCTCCTTCTCCAGCAGATCTTTCCGACCCAGGAATCGAACCGGAGTCTCCTGCATTGCAGGCGGATTCTTTACCAACTTAGCTATCAGGGGAGCCTGATATAGTACATAGTATAGAATACGCCCCTCCAAACCCCGCAGGGGATGAGTGACCCAAGTTCAAGAACCAGGGAGGCCGGAATCGAGAGAGTAAGACTGACAGACACACACCACGGGGAAAGTAGACAGCTAGTGGGGAGCTGCTGTATAACAGGGGGCTCAAGCCAGGGCTCTGTGCTGTCCTAGAGGGGAAGGGTGGGGGGAAGTGGTGGGAGGAAGGCTTTGCGACCCCAAGGACTGCAGCCCACCAGGCTCCACTCTCCATGGGGTTTTCCAGGCAAGAATGCTGAAGTCGGTAGCCACTGCATTCTCCAGGGGGTCTTCCCGGCCCAGGGATCAAACCCAGGTCTCCTGCATTGCAGGCGGATTTTTTACCGTCTGAGCCGCCAGGGAAGCCCCAGATAGCTAGCGGGAAGCTCAGCTTGGTGGTCTATGATGACCTTCTTCTTGGAGGGGTGGGATGGGAGGAAGGCTCAAGAGGGAGGCGGTCTGTGTACACATGTAGCTGACTCCCGTCACCGCACAGCAGAAACCAAGGCAACTTTGGGAAGCACTCATCCTCCAATAAAAACCAGGGCCACGGCCCNGCTCAGCTTGGTGGTCTATGATGACCTTCTTCTTGGAGGGGTGGGATGGGAGGAAGGCTCAAGAGGGAGGCGGTCTGTGTACACATGTAGCTGACTCCCGTCACCGCACAGCAGAAACCAAGGCAACTTTGGGAAGCACTCATCCTCCAATAAAAACCAGGGCCACGGCCCACCGCCGTGCCTCCCCCATCCACTCTCTGACCCGCCTCCTGCCCAGGAATGCCCTCTTCACTGTGGCCCCAGCCCCTGTCCCGGACCTCCCAGCCCCCTCCCTGCCTCACCTATGCCCCTCCCCACCTCCCCGCTCGCCTTCTCCGCATCCTCTCCCGCCCGCATCTCCATCCTCCCAGGACCAGCCTCCCCGCCCCGTCTCAGCTAGCTGGAGTGAGCAGACCTCGCCACCTTTCCCCTGTCGGCCGGTCTGGGTCCCAGCTCCCGAGAGACTCCAGCTTTTATGCCCGAGGAGGAGAGGCGGGCGGAGGGAAGCCAGAGGAGACTAGACAGGGAGAGGGCGTGGGGGGAGAAAGGCGGAGCGGAGCGCCCGCCCACGGGAGGGGTTTCTCAGGTCAGGACAAGGATGCTTCCCGGAGCGAAGATTTCTCTGCCCGTTTCCCCTGCAGACCCCGCAACCCGAGGTGTTTGCTCCGCGTTTATCCAAGGACCCCCGCCCACCTCCGCCCGGTGTCGGCGTTAGTGGGCAGGGGGCGGTGGACCGGGCTCGGGGAGGCGGGGTATTCCGGGTTCTGTGCACGCCCTTGAATTCTCTCCACCTGCCCGGGGCACCCGGCCCACCTGTTTCCGTGTTTGTGGAGCGTCTCTCCTCGCCACACACCGGGAAATAAGCTCAGTGCGGGCCGGGGGGCGGCGGGGCCCGGGGATGGGGGCGGTCACCTTCTGCTCACCCCCGAGTCGCCAGCACGCGGCGTTCAGCCAGGCGCGCCCCTTCGGCGCGCTTGGAGGCCCTTCCGCGCGTCCGTACCCAGTGGGTGGAGGCCAAGGATGCTCCATCCTCGGGCAGAGGACACCCCCCCACCCCCAGCAAAGAACCACTGGACCCCCAGTGTCGTAGTACAAGGATGGGAAACCCTGCGGCAGCCCCTAAAAGCGTCCCCAGAACCGAACAGACGTTGCTGGATGAACAAATGAAGAGAGTGTGTGTGTGTGAGTGAGAGAGAGAGAGAGTGTGTGTGTATGAGTGAGTGTGGGCTTGCTCTCTCTCCCGCTCCGTTTCGCTTCCTCCACTCGGCTGTCTGCTCCTTTCTCTGCCTCTGGGCCCCGGGACAGCAGCAGTTTTCCAGAGGAAAGACCCCGGAATCAAAGGGGAGGGGGCCCGCCCGCTGGCTCTGCTCCCGGGCTTTCGGACGTCCTGGGGTCCTCGCGGACTCAGTGTCCTGGCTCTGTGATGAAGAGCCAGGGTTCAGCCTGGACTCGGGGGTCTTTGCTCCAGGTCCTCATCTCCACCCCAGCCTTCCCACCCCCACTGCAGACCTTTCTGGACTGCCATGCCCGTCTGCCTCGCTTTTAAGGGGCTCAGGCTTTACCGACTGAGCTAGCCGGGGGACCATTCCCGCCCGCCTCGGCCTTAAAAGCAAGACCCCCAGCGGAGAGGAGACCTCGTGCGCGCCTCCCCCAGGCGGCTCCCTCTCCCCTCTTCCCGGCTTGCTTCCTTTCTCATCTAGCGGGGAGGGGTGGTGTTCCGATTGGGAGAAAGTGACAAGGAGGTGTAAACGGCTCTGCTGGGAAAGAGCCGGAGCCGGGGAGGCTGTCGAGGACAGACTGGCTGATCTGAACCTGGCGGACCGCTTCTCTGCATGACCAGTGCTGTGAAAAGTGAAGCTATGGGGTCTGCATCTCACGCAAACACACACACACAACCCAGATGATGTGCGGGACGTGTCCCTTTACATTTCTGTGACAGCTGGACGTCTGTGGATGTGTGTATGACATCCATGAATCTGTGCAGATATCTAGCTAGGTAGCTACCTAGCCGTATCTCCTATGAACTATAAGAGCTTTATCCCCTTTGAATATTCTCTAAATAGCAGTTGTTCAGTCTCTAAGTTGTGTCTGGACTCTTTGCCGACCCCATCAACTGTAGCCCGCCAGGCTCCTCTGTCCATGGGATTCTCCAGGCAAGAAGACTGGAATGGGTTGCCATGCCCTCCTCCAGGGGATCTTCCCGAACCAGGGAGAGAATCCATGCCTCTTGGGTCTCCTGCACTGGCAGGCGAATTCTTTACCACCAAGCCACCTGGGAAGCCTTTTCTCACATAGGTTAACACAGAATTCCTTGCTTTTTTGCGACAGTTTTCGGAAGCATGTCTCTGTACAGATAAGGCTCTGAATATGGATTTGCATATATACATATATCTCTCCAAGTGAAAGTCACTCAGTCATGTCTGACTCGGACTGGGATCCATGCAATTCTCCAGGCCAGAATACTGGAATGGGCAGCCATTCCCTTCTCCAGGGGCCCTTCCAAACCCTGGGATGGAACCCAGGTCTCCTGCTTTGCAGGCGGATTCTTTACTGGCTGAGCCACCAGGGAAGCCCGTATCTCTCCATCTCTTCCTTTAAACAGCCCCCAAACCCTAAGGTGAAGTCGCTCACTCGTGTCTGACTCTGCGATCCCACAGACTGTAGCCTACCAGGCTCTTCCATCCCAGGCTCTTCCATCTATGGGATTTTCCAGGCAAGAGTACTGGAGTGGGTTGCCATTTCCTTCTCCAAGCCCTGCTGCTGCTGCTAAGTCGCTTCAGTCGTGTCCGACTCTGTGCGACCCATAGACAGCAGCCCACCAGGCTCCCCCGTCCCTGGGATTCTCCAGGCAAGAACACTGGAGTGGGTTGCCATTCCCTTCTCCAATGCATGAAAGGGAAAAGTGAAAGTGAAGTCGCTCAGTCGTATCCGACTCTTAGCGACCCCATGGACTGCAGCCCACCAGGCTCCTCTGTTCATGGGATTTTCCAGGCAAGAGTACTGGAGTGGGGTGCCATCGCCTTCTCCAAGCCCATCCCCTAGGAGTTGTTATATCCCCCTGCCACCACGAGNATGGGATTTTCCAGGCAAGAGTACTGGAGTGGGGTGCCATCGCCTTCTCCAAGCCCATCCCCTAGGAGTTGTTATATCCCCCTGCCACCACGAGGGGGAGCCAAGCCCAGGACGATCCTGCACCTCCCAAAGTTTCCTGCGTCCCTTTGTTATTGTTTGGCGGGTGTGTTTAGAATACCTCCCGTTATGAGATACGAAATTTAAAAAAAGAAAAAAAATGTTACAAATAGACCTACTTACAAAACCAGAAGTACACTCACAGATGCAGAACAGAAATGTCTGGTTAGCTGGCGGCAGAGGAGGAGGGATAAGTTACGAGACTGGAGGGCATGGCAGCCCACTCCAGTCTTCTTGTCTGAATTCCCTGGACAGAGGAGCCTGGCGGCCTGCAGTCCATGGGGTCGCAGAGAGTCAGACCCGACTGAGTGACTGAACAGCAACAATGTGCATGTATATACCTGGCTCACTTTGCTGCGCACCTGAAACCGCCACAGCGCTGTAAATCAGCTCTACTCCAAGGGAAATTAACTTTAACAGAAATAAAGAGCTCTTTGCGTGAGATCTCTCCTCTTGAAGAATCTTGAGGACCCCAGTCGGGGGTTCAGCAGACCTCTAGAACATACTTGACTAGCGTAACTGAGTGCCTTGCGCGCACACACACACACACACACAC
>SJYA01006753.1:0-18850 GCA_006410615.1 Neotragus moschatus
CCTGGACCACCAGGGAAGTCCCTCCCATCATTACTGTTGACATACAGCATCACTGCCCTGATCTACCAGGTACCGTTACCATCTGATACAGCTGGGGATGTGGAGGCTCAGGGAGGGAGGGTCTTGTTGAAACAGGCATCTTGACTACTGAGGTGGGAGCTAACCATTGGGCGATGCTGCCTTGGCAAATGGCTCCCCATCTTGTCTGAGCTCCTAGGGGCAGGGCAGTGCCTGGCATGGGCCCTGCAGGCTCTTAGTGAAGTTTGAGTGAGTGAGATGCGAATGAGTGACAGTTTGGTCTGTGAATGACCCAGAGACATCACCTTATGACTCCCAAGATGCTGTGGATCTGAAAGGTCAGAGGGAATCACCTAAGAATGTGTGGACGAGCTTCCAGAGAACTGCTGCTGGTGCTTACCTCTGGGTATAGGGGCGGAGAATGAGGAGAGAAGGAGGTTTACTTTTCTGTTTGAATGTTCACCTTCTCTATTATAATGTGCCATAATTGTAATGCACCATGCACGTGTTTAATACCCGAGTTCAGAAGTAAAGTCACCAGGGAGCCCCTTAAACACGTAGGACGCCTGGGCTGCAACTCCAGAGGATGCAAACAGTGGGTCTAGGTGGCGGGGGACTAGGATAAGTTCCCCAGGTGATTCTGTTACAGGTGGCCCTGGACCACACTACGGGAACAAAATCACCAGCCGGTCCCCTTCCACTGGCCACCAGCCGGGCTAGTTTGCATGGTCTTTTGCATATATTCGCATGACGTCTCTGGTTCCAAATGAAACCTGTGTCAGCCCTCATTCTGAGGGAAGCCTCTTCCCTCCCCACCTCGTTCCCCCTTCGCTGCTCACATCCTCAGACCTGGCCAGCCTGGGCCGGCACCTTCCTCCTCATCCCCTATTCACCAGTCAAATATGTCATTCTTTTACCCCATCCCCACATTCTCCCCATCCCCCAAGGCCTGGCACACACACATTCCCCAGAAGCCTTCCCCGTCCCCAGCTGAGTCTGTTTCCAGTCCCACACTATCTCCTTCCTCTGAAACCCAAAATACTCGTTCCCTCTCTTACGTGCGTTTCTGCGTACCAAACATTCATGGTGGGCCCAGGCCTGGGTCAGGCCCTTCACTCATCTCATCCCCACCCAGTCCTCCTGAGATCCTGTGAGACCAGACCCCGTGAGGCCCATCTTACAGATGAGGAAACTGAGCCTTAGGGAAATCGAATGACTCACCAGAAAGTGACCGCTCCTCCCATTCCATGGACCTGCCTTCTGAAATGCCCTTGTGGCATATTCACTCTTCTCATGGCATGGCAACCCACTCCAGTATTCTAGCCTGGAGAAACCCCATGGACAGAGGAGCCTGGGGGGCTACAACACATGGGGTTGCAAAGAGGCGGACACAACTGAGCGACTGAACTGAACTGAACTGAACTGATTGTCTTGTTTCTGCTGCTTTTCATTGGGTCTTTGATATCAGCTGGGTCATACACACTGTAAAACCATGCAAACAACCAAGAAATATTTGAATAAAATATGAATCCGCCCCCACCCCCACCTCAGCATGCCACTGAGCTGCTGTGAACAATCTGGTATCCCCTTCCAACTTCCGTGTATTACATGCAGACGTGATGTAGGCAAATATACAGGGATAGCATTTTTATTGTAACATACACTTGTGAAAGATAAACAGTTAAAGGAAAACAATGCAGGCACCCATGTGGAAGTGAAAGTCAGTCAGTCGTGTCCATCTCTTTGAGATCCCATGGACTATACAGTCCATGGAGTACTCCATGCCAGAATACTGGAGTGGGTAGCCTTTCCCTTCTCCAGGGAATCTTCCCAACCCAGGGATCCAACCCAGGTCTCCCACATTGCAGGCGGATTCTTTACCAGCTGAGCCACAAGGGAAGCCCAAGAATACTGGAGTGGGTAGCCTATCCCTTCTCCAGCGGATCTTCCCAACCCAGGAATTGAACCGGGGTCTCCTGCGCTGCAGGCGGACTCTTTATCAACTGAGCTATGAGGGAAGCCCAGACACCTATGTACTCACCACCCATAAACATTGCCGGCACCTGAGAAACGCAGCTGTGTGCCCTTGGAAGGTGCACACGCCTTCCTCTTCTGACCTTCCTTACAGGTTGGTCACATATATACGTGCTCTTACATAACAAAATTAAAACTGTTCAGCTATTCTGTGTGCAACATGTTCAACTTTATCAGGCAAGGCTCAACTATTTGCTGAGGAGACTAAACCAGTTTTTACTCCCACCCAAAGGGAAAGAGAGTCCCCACTGAGCCACATCCTTGGCATATGTGGAACTGTTCAACTTTGTAATTTTTGCCAAGCTAGTGGGAGTAAAATTCCAACTTGTTATGGCTTTAATTTAATACCCCTGTTTGCTAATGATATTTAATACCTTCTTAGATGTCTTCCATATCCTTAGTGTTTCTTTGGAGAAGGCATTGGCACCCCACTCCAGTACTCTTGCCTGGAAAATCCCATGGGTGGAGGCTGATAGGCTGCAGTCCATGGGGTCCCGAAGTCGGACACGACTGAGCAACTTCACTTTCACTTTTCACTTTCATGCATTGGAGAAGGAAATGGCAACCCACTCCAGTGTTCTTGCCTGGAGAATCCCAGGGATGGGGGAGCCTGGTGGGCTGCTATCTATAGGGTCACACAGAGTCGGACACGACTGAAGCGACTTAGCAGCAGCAGTGTTTCTTTTTTCTTCTTGATATATCAGCCATTGAAAGAGTTGTGATAAAAATCTCTAATTTTGATAACGGATTTATTTAATTCTCTTTGCCTGTTTTATACATTTTGAGGTTGTGTTATCAGGTACATAAGAATTTGGAANAGTCGGACACGACTGAAGCGACTTAGCAGCAGCAGTGTTTCTTTTTTCTTCTTGATATATCAGCCATTGAAAGAGTTGTGATAAAAATCTCTAATTTTGATAACGGATTTATTTAATTCTCTTTGCCTGTTTTATACATTTTGAGGTTGTGTTATCAGGTACATAAGAATTTGGAATAGTTACATCTTCTTGGAGTTAAATATTCCTTGTTTCTAATAATGCTTTCATCTTAACTGTCTAAATAATAATAAATCTTTTGATTTTGGTCTTTGTACAGGTAAAGAAGGACTATTCACTTCCCTTTTTCTTCTTATCTGGGCCAGATCACTTCCAAACTACCTCTCTCTTCTTAGTGAGAGGTGATTTGACTTCTTATTTTGAAAATATTTGTATTCTGGAAAATTTTTGACATATACAAAAGTACAGAATTTATAAAATGATCTCTCGTGTAACCATCAATCAGTTTAGACGTGTATCTAATCAACATAAATGTTTATCTCCACCAGCTCTGCCATCCCATATTATTTTGAAGCAAGTCCCATATGTCATATAAATTAATGCTTAAATATTTGTGTATATATATCTTTAAAAGAAAAGGACTTAAAATCCAAGTCCCATTATCATCGTATAACAATAATTTCCTAACGTCATCAAATATAATTTTTTAGTTTGTTTGAGTCAAGGCCCAAATAAGGACTGTGAAAGCCTGTCATTGGTCAATGTCTCCTAACTCTCATTCAATTTATAGGTTCCCATTGTCTTTTATTTTTCTTGCAACTTGTTTGTTGAGGAAATCAGGCCACTTATCCTTTTATGTAAAAATATTTTGCTTGATGGGCTTATATAGGTAATGTTCTTTAGCAATATATATTGGACATACTTTTTCTCAGAACATGTAAGTCAATTTTGGGTTTTTAACTGAAGTTCAAAACTCCATAGTTACTGTTTTTTGAAAATGTCTTGTCTCCTCTACTTACCTGCTGTATGTCCTGGATGAGATAATGCACAGGGCAGACCTGCTGCGTGGAAACACCAGCCTCCGACCCGCCTCCTGAGAAACCTGTGTGCAGGTCAGGAAGCAGCAGTGAGAAGTGGATTCGGAACAACAGGCTGGTTCCAAATCGGGAAAGGAGTACATCAAGGCTGCATATTGTCACCATACCTATTTAACTTCTATGCAGAGCACATCACGAGAATACCGGGCTGGATGAAGCACAAGCTGGAATCAAGATTGCCAGGAGAAATATCAATAACCTCAGATACGTAGATGACACCACCCTATGGCAGAAAGTGAAGAAGAACTAAAGAGCCTCTTGATGAAAGTGAAAGAGGAGAGTGAAAAAATTGGCTTAAAGCTCAACATTCAGAAAACTAAGATCATGGCATCTGGTCCCATCAATTCATGGCAAATAGATGGGGAAACAATGGAAACAGTGACCAACTTTATTTTTGGGTCTCCAAAATCACTGCAGATGGTGACTACAGCCATGAAATTAAAAAACACTTGCTCCTTGGAAGAAAAGCTATGACCAACCTAGACAGCATATTAAAATGCAGAGACGTTACTTGCCAACAAAGGTCCATCTAATCAAAGCTATGTTTTTTCCAGTAGTCATGTATCAACGTGAGAGTTGGACTATAAAGAAAGCTGAGCGCTGAAGAACTGATGCTTTAGAACTGCGGTGTTGGAGAAGACTCTTGAGAGTCCCTTGGACTGCCAGGAGACCAAACCAGTCCATCCTATAGGGAGTCAGTCCTGAATATTCATTGGAAGGACTGATGCTGAAGCTGAAACTTCAATACTTTTGGCCACCTAATGCAAATAACTGACTCCTTGGAAAAGACCGTAATGCTGGGAAAGATTGAAGGCCGGAGGAGAAGGGACGACAGAGGATGAGATGGTTGGATGGCATCACCGACTCAATGGACATGAGTCTGAACAAGCTCTGGGAGTTGGTGATGGACAGGGAGGCCTGGCCGTGCTGCAGTCCATGGGGTCGCAAAGACTGGGACATGACTGAGCGACTGAACTGAACTGAACTCTGTGTCATGCCCTATGCCAGATTCTGAGAAATATAACCACGAACAAGCCAGAAGCTAAGCCTAGAGCTTAAACTAAAACTTTGGTGGTCTGCAGAACCCCTGAAGAGACTTTGTTAACATGCAGGTCCCCGGGTCCCATCCCAGACAGGGTATCAGGGGTCTAATGTGGGACACTGGAACAGGCACTTTTCATCAAGTGCTGTCCTGTGGAAATAAGTGAAAGTAGCCATTGCTCAGTCCTGTCCAACTCTTTGTGACCCCATGGACTGCACCACGCCAGGCTTCCCTGTCCATGGAACTCTCTAGGATGGAATACTGGAGTGGGTATATGGGAGCCACAAATACAAGCCAATTTGTCAATTTAAAATTTTAGTACTAATCATGTAATAAGATGAAAAGAAACAGGTGAAATGTTCTTTACAGAAAATTTTAATTACTTTAATACATAAAATATATGTAATATAGAAATAAAATACTTTAAGTACATATTTTATCTAACCCAATATAGCCAAAGTGTAATTCTTAACATGTAATCAATCATAAAAAATTATAAATGAGATATTTTGTTTTCTTTTTTTAGGTACTAAGTCCTCGAAATCGGGTGTGTGTTTCACATTCACAGCGCTTCTCAACTCCAAGTGTCAAGGACACTGTGGGTCGTGGCGACTACACAGGACAGCGTAGTCGTGACCTAGGCTGGATGCCTGGGGCCACAGGGGGAGCAACGCTGGACTGGATAACGACTGCGAAGAGCACTTAGCAGATTCTGGTGCCCCAAACAAAGTATGCGCACAAAGACACCTGAGCTCAGATCCCGCCTCCAGCCTTCCGCCCCTTCCTCGCTGCTTGACCTTGACAGTGGAAGCTTCACCTCCAGGGCGTAGACCTCTGAGCCTAGAATGGGCGAATAGTCCTTCCTCACGATGGTGGAGGAGGGTGTAATGAGCCGGTGTGCGGCGTCCTCTCAGTGTTGGTGAAAGGGAGGCGTCAAGAATGTGGACAGGTTTGGAGATGGAGAGAAGGCGGAGCAGGACTCCAGGGAGAGACCCGGGGAGCGATGGGCGGGGACTCCCCCACCGGGGGACTGGAGTGAGGGTTCAAGTTCGCCGGGTGCACTCAGAATGCAGTCCCTGAGGCCACCACGGGGCGCCGCTGTGGGACAGGGACCCTGGGATGGCGCAGAGACCCCTGGGGCTGGCATGGGGCCAGCAAAGAGGAGGTGAGAACTAGGTATTAGTAATCACTTCCCGGGGGAGGGGAGGATGGGATCGTTCTGGTTCCCTCTGCAGCAGGAGGGGAAACTGAGGCGAGGACCAGCTCCTTCCCTCACCTTTTGAAAGTCAACCAGCAACTGCTGTGATGGAAGGAGCTCGGGCTTGAGAGTATGGGTGAGGTCCCGGCTCTGACCCGTCAAGGAACCTTGAATCGCAGGCTGTTTAAGATGCCAGGGCTGTTTTAACACCTGTAAGACAGTACAGATGTGATGCCGGTACCTCCCAGCGGAGGAGCAGGGCCACTGCAGGTGATGGCTAGAAAGGGGCTTTGCCAACTATCTGGTAGGGATCCAGGGTCAACACCTGCACAGGGATTAAAAGGTGCACTTCAAAGGCTGAGATAAAAAAGAACTGCCGTGAGCTAAGTGCTTAATCTCCTTTTCTTCCTCATGATAGCCCATGAGGTCGGTACCACTATAGCACCCACGTTACAGATGAGAAAGCTGAGCCTCTGCCCAGACGTGGTGTGGTTTGTCTGGGGTTACACAGCCAGCAGAGCCTGTCCCCTGACTCCTGGGTTCTGTGCTCACATCTGACCATACATTAGCTGAGGCTGGAGAGGGAGGACCTCTTCCTGCCCAGCTGTTGTCCTTCATCTCTGGTTCCTGGCTTCCTTCCTCCCTTCTCAGCCTCTCTGGCCTCGCCTTCCCCCTCCCCTGCCCCAGGTTGCCAGTCTGGTGACTAAAACAAGGAGCCTCTCTGTGCCCACAACTCATGTCCACCAGTCAGAGGGGTCCATGCCCCTGGCTGCAGTAGTGGGCTCAGAGGTGGGCATGTGTCTTGAGCCGGCCAGTGAGGCTGGATTCTGGAGGACTGCAATGATTGGAAGAGGGACTCTGCTTTGCCTGCTGGGGGGTTGTGAGCCCCGGCTTCTGGAAAGGTTGCTTGAGCCTCTGATGTTACTTTCAACCCAGAGGAGCCAACTGACCTGTGGGCTTGTGTAATGGGACGCAGCTGAACCATCTGCAGCCTTCTGCCCGCCCTGCCCTGCCCCCACCTCCCACCTATCTCCACCACCTTCTCACCACCGACTCACCAGACCTGGGATCTGAGGTGTGGGTCCCCCATCCCCCTTCCTCCACAGGGACAGTTCCCAGCGCCACACTGACAGGTGAGGCAGGTGTGCTGAGCAAGATATGCGAAGATGCGCAGCTGGTGAGCAGTGAGTGGGCCCACTGGCTGGAATCCCATCTAGCAAACCTCTTGAGCCTCTGCCCAGGGGCTAGTTAAGAGGGTTCAGGGTGTGGCACTGGAGACAGACCCCCACACACACCCCTCCTCCCCAGGCTCAGATTCCAGCTTCCTCACTCAAAAGTGATCTTGAGCAAATTATTTCACTTCTTTGTGCCTGTTGTCTGCAAAACAAGGGAAACAGTGAAGTTCCCTCGTGTCTCCAGAAATCCTAAACATCCTGCCCATTGGCCACAGTCCCTTCTTTCATGAGACCATGCTTTGCTCCCGCCATCCCTCTGCTTAGATCTCCTTCCAGAGTGACCACAGTGGGGCTAAAAGCGTGGCCTCTGAGCACAGGCCATCTGTCACCCAGTCGCACCTGGTGATGAAGGAGAAGGGCACTCTGGTCAGGGGAACTGCAGATGCAAAGGCTCTGAGGCAGGCAACTACATAGGCCCACAGGGTCTGTGGGGCTGAGTGAGTGAGCTGTGTGTCTGCCCTGCTCACCCAGCATCCATCTGCCTCGTTTGCTCCCGTGAGAGCTTCTGCTCCCCCTAAGATAGGGCTGTGGAGACAGGGACCGGCCTGAAGGCCCTGGGAGGCCTCATTTGAAAACCACAACAAAGAACGGGGGAGGTCCGGATTCTCACGATGCACCTCTGGAAGAAATGGCGGCCAGGTAGCACCGAGACCCTCCATTAGAACTGGAATAATTGGAACTGAGCCAGGAGGAGCAGGCAGCCCAGCCACAGTGGAGGAAGTTAGCAGGAGGCAGGAGGAGCCCAAGGGCACAGCTTGGCCGTGCCTGGCAGGACGGGGGGGTGGGGAGAGAGGTTGGTGCATGCCCTCGGCAGCCAAACACCCTTGCGTGGCGCTCTGGGCCTCTCCACGGAGGAGCTGGAAGCTAAAATAGGACTCTATTTTGGGGGCCCGAGGCGAGCTGGAATCACTTCCCTGCCAGACGGGAGAGGGTGCCACAGTCTTTCTGAGGCCAGGCTCTCTGCCCAGCAGGAGTGGCGAAGTGTGGGCCTTGACAGTGGGGTGTGAGGTAGTGGTGGGGGGCTCAGGCTGAGAAGAGAAGAAGACAGTGCTGTTCCGGGGCCTGAGGCATTCGTTTTCTCTCTCTGTCCTCCCGGTTGCCCTGGGAGAGGGAGCTGGGGCGCTCCCCATTTCTCTGAAGAACAGACTGAGGTTCAGAGAAGCCACATAGCTTGTGCCAGGCCGCTCAGCGGCAGTGCCAGGAACCTGGATGATGCCCGAGGCTGTGTGCTAACCTCAGTGGTGTACCCGAGCATGACCTCAACACGCAGAAGGCAAAGCTGTGTCCTTAGCGCTGACTGCGAGTCAACCCCTCTCCCATGCTAGCTCGGTGACCCCCTGAGCTACCCCTGGGGACAGAAGCCCTGTGACCCCCCATTTCAAAGGTATACCTGAGGAGCAGGGTCAGGCCTGGGCTGCCGGGCCATAGCTGGGCCCTGAATGACTGCGCAACACAACACAACACAACATGGGCAAGTCCCTTCTCCTCTCCTGGCCTGTCTCCTCATCTGTTCATTTGAAGAGACGGACTCAAGATCTGTGTCTCCCAGGGAGGCTGACAGGGAGCAGGGTGGGGGGGCTGGAGGGGCTTTTCCAAGCCTAGCCTCTGCCACTTCCTGTAAACCCATTTCTGGCCCTTCAGGTCAGGCCCACCTGTCTCCGAGGAGAGAGGAATGTGTGGAATGGTTATTATCAGTTCGCTTTTACAGATGAAGCCCAGGAAGGGCAAGCAGATGGGCCAGGACAGCCCAGAGAGGAAGGGGCGCCGCTGGCCCCTCGCCAAGCCTGCCGGCTCCCACCCCTGCCCTCTCTGCTGCTCCTTCCTGATGCCACCAAGAGCCAGGGCCTTCCTGAGCCAAAGACTGTGCCCCCGCCTGCCCTCAGCCAGGGTTCTTGGTTGTCGGGGAGGCAGGTGGCAGCAAGGCCATTGCGGGCCCCTCCCCACCCCCATCTCCCCTGCAGAGACCTGGCCAGAAATAGCCCTGTCCATCCTCACCACGGGCTCCCACCTTGGCCGCTTGCCGTGCTTAGCTGTGCGTGTCCTCTCCCCCTCATCTGTCAGGGAGAGGACCGCAGCCACGCACGCCATGTCTCGCATTTCCCCATCAGTCACCTGTCTTGCCACCCCCACCCCCATCCCTTGCTGAGGCTCCTCCAGAAACGCCCAGGGTTCCTGCCTGTCTCATTGCTGAGCCCAGAAAGCTGCCCCATCGGGTCCCACTGCCCCGGGCAGCTTCCTTCGGAGGCCCGAGCAGCAGCTCACAGGCTGCACCGAGGCTGGGCCCCCTCAGGGCTGCCGCCCTGCCCGCCCGGTCTGCGGTGCCCTCTCCCTGCCCACTTCCCACTCGGGCCAACTGGCGGCCACGTTCAGCCTCCAAAGGCCTCTCCCGTCTCTCACTGCTCTGCTGCCGGAGCACCCAGGTCCCCCCACAGCCTGCAGGGAGAGATCCCTTCATCTGATGAACTCTCCTCCTCTCCTGGCACAGCCACCCCCGCTCCTTGAAGTAACTGAGTCCCCCACGTCCACACCCCGCCCCGTCTAGCTCTCCTCTCAGCTGGTGGCCACTGTGTGTGGCTCAGGGCCAGAAACACCATCAAGCGTGAGGCCAGAAAGCCAGAGGTGGAGCCCCGAGTTGCTGCGTGACCATGGGTAAGACACGGGGCCTCCCTGAGCCTCCTCGTCTGTGAAATGGGGATAATAACCGCATTGCCCTTCCACGGCTGATGGGGGGTGTCGGTCAAATGAGAAATCAGAGGTTAAGAGGCTCTGTAACCTGTAAAGCACGGGCATTTCCTTGTGAGGGGTTGTTGAGATTAACTTCAAGTTGTAAAGGGGGTGTGCGCACTGGGCGTGAGGGGCAGATTCACAGCTGGGGCTGGAATGGAGTTGCCACGACCCCACCCACAGGCTTCAGGGACCAGCATCCGTGTTCCCCGTCCTGATGGTCAGGGAAGGGGCTGGGGTCACACAGCTGCTAGGCGAGAGTTGGCACCAGGCCTGTCCCCAGCACAGAAGCTGGGAGTGGGTTTCTTTGTCCCCTCTGGCCTTCTCATTTCCAGCTTGGGTTTTAGTGGCCTCATAGTCCAGCCCCTGTAGGGCCTCAGCAGGGAGTCCCGCCATACAGGGGACCCTAAACTGCCCCCTCCCTGGTGCACAGGGCTCTTCATCAGCTGCTCTGTTGCTCAGGCTGCCTCGGCCTTTTCCACGGAGCTGCCCCTTCAAGGCTTCTCCTTGAGAACGCCCCCTGGGGAGGGGGTCTCCACTGGCCTCTCTGCCTGGCTGCATGCAGGCCTGGGGTTTGTCCATCTTGGGGCCCCAGAGCATCCAGCTCCTTCCCCGTAGACCCACCAGGCCTCAAGTGTGGGGGAGGCCACCCTCTGCACCCCCAACACATCCCTGCCCTCCACTCTGGCTGAGTGAGGGTCTCCCTGCCGAGCTGGTGCCTCCCTGCCTCCCTCGCTCTGGGCGGCTCTCCGCTCGGTTGTCTGAGCTGCCCTCTGCCTCCCTCTAGCTTGCTCAGAACCTCCATTCTCCTGCGGGCCACCGCCCTCGCCCACCATCCCTGTGTGTCTCTGTTTCTGACTCCGTCACTGACTCTGTGTCTCTCCACCTCCCCCACCGCTGTCACGGCCACTCCTGCATCGCTGTATAATATGCCCTCCAAACTGTCCACACTCCCTGAGCCCTCTCCCACGTTCCTGGATCCCTCCTTTAGTCCCTTGGCCCAGGTGTTGGCAGGGAGGCCCAGGAGGAGGAGAGGAAGGAGAGGCTTAGACAGCCTGGAAAGAGTTGAGGAGGGGAGGCAGCCAGCTGAATCTCTGCTCTGCCAGGCAAAGAAGGTCCCGGAAGCACGGGGCACAGGTGCTGGCCTCCGGACCCTCATTCCAGGGAGGCCACATCCCAGGAGGAGGTAATCCTAGTGACAGGTGGGGGGGTCAGGGGTCTGATTCTGGGTTTGGGGCTCTGCGCCTGCCTCTCTGTCTGACAGCTGAACCCCCCGGGCCTGCCTTCCCCAGTCCGTGGGGACCAGGGGTCCCTCTTGGCTTCCTGCTCACTGCAGGCACTGTTAGACCTGAAGCCAGCCCTCAGCCAGCAGGGGCTCTGGCCTCCCTGCCCTGTTGCTAAGGTACTTGCAGCGCAATGGACAGCTACGGCGACTGTAACCGAGGATCCCTGGCTGGTGTCCCTAGTTTGAGCATAGTGTCGGGAATTGCCCAGGGTCCCGTTTGGCATTGGTGGCAGGGCCAAGGCCAGAGGCCTCAGGACTCGCAGCCCAGAGCTCTCTTCCAGCGCCACAGCCCAAGGCTGAAAGGCAGCGGGCCCGGGCCCCAGCTCCCTCTCTCCTGCTCAGTTCAGTGCTAGAGCCTTTCTCCTAGTCCAGGCTCTTCCTTGCTTGCTCAGGTGCTCAACAAATGCTTGTTCCGCGGAGAAACAGACAAATGGCACAGAAGCCCTCTGAAATCTGCAGTGCGCAGGGCTGATGGCCAGGACCTGGCAGACGCCTCTGGTTGGGATCCCAAAGGGCGTGTGCAGGGATCTTATAGCAGACTTGAGGCCGTGAGTGGAGTGAGTTTGGGGGTGGGGGGCACTGGAGGTTACTCATAATTGGAGGAGGGGCCAAACTAGACTTGGGCATCCTCCCAGTTTTGCCAAGTGTCAGTTCTGTCCTTCCCCACCATGTTCCCAAGACCTTCAGTTGTCCTGAAGGACGTTGGAACAGAGCCCTAGGTTGTCAGACATGTCAGGGCTCTGGAGGTCATTAAGTCCAGTGTCTTAACTGTGAAGATGAGGGGAGTGAGTTTCAGAAAATGGAAGAGATTAGCCAGGATCACACGGTGAGTCGGAACCCAAACTCCTTCTCTAGCCTCCCAGTCCTCATATACTGAGAGCTAAGCGAGCTATCAGGCTTCCCTTTTGTCACGGCTGCCGGAAGCTCAGAGGTCAGTTTTGCAAACTGTGTCTCGTGTGGTCAGCCCATCAAAATCCTGGCTGGAAAGTAGTTCACATGATCTGGATCCAATAATATGCCCAAGACCGCGCCGGGCCTGGTCACATATGAGATCTCATTTAATCCAAACAGCAAAGCGTGTCACACAGATACGAACAGCCCTTTTTAACAGATGAGGGAGCAGGTTCAGAGCCGTGAATCGACTTGCCCAAAGTCACACAGCTGGAAACTGGAAGAGACAGAACTCAAAGCTAGGACCCCCTAGTTCTCACACTCACAATCCTTATAAGTATTGACATAAATGCCAGTGCTCTTGGCTCCGTGCCCCTGTGCCAGCGCTGTGTGCGTTGCTAGTCTTCCGCATCTGCTCTCACCCAGTCCACAGGGAGCCCCTTGAGGAGCTTGTGGAGGTGGGGCTTGGTTTTGAAACTTCTCCCCTTTCCAATCCTGGGAGCCCCAGCCCTACACTGTCCTTGTGGAAAGATTCATGTGCTGGGGGTTTGCATTTTTAGAAAGTCTGGCAAACACAGACCAGAATTCTGTTAGTGCTTAGCCTAAGCAAACAGCCACAAGAAGGAAAAAAAAGTTAAAAAGCAAACAAAAATAGGCATACAGATGTTGATCACAGCATTTTGTATCTTGGAGAAACACTGGGATTCATCCATGTACAGGAGGGAAAGGGAGCCTTGGAAGAAAAGCTGTGACAAACCTAGATAGAGTATCAAAAGGCAGAGACATCACTTTGCCAACAAAGGTCCATATAGTTAAAGCTGGTTTTTCTGATAGTCGTGTATGAATGTGAGGGTTGGACCATAAAGAAGGCTGAGCACCAAAGAATTGATGCTTTTGAACTGCAGTGTTGGAGAAGACTTTTGAGAGTCCCTTGGACTGCAAGAAGATCAAACTAGTCCATCCTAAAGGAAATCAACCCTGTANGCTGGTTTTTCTGATAGTCGTGTATGAATGTGAGGGTTGGACCATAAAGAAGGCTGAGCACCAAAGAATTGATGCTTTTGAACTGCAGTGTTGGAGAAGACTTTTGAGAGTCCCTTGGACTGCAAGAAGATCAAACTAGTCCATCCTAAAGGAAATCAACCCTGTATATACATTGGAAGGACTGATGCTGAAGCTGAAACTCCAATACTTTGGCCACCTGATGCGAAGAACTGACTTATTGGAAAAGACCCTGAGACTGGGAAAGATTGAAGACAGAAGATGGGGACGACAGAGGATGAGATGGTTGGATGGCATCACTGACTCAATGAACATGAGTTTGGGCAAGCTCCAGGAGCTGGTGATGGACAGGGAGGCCTGGCGTGCTACAGTCCATGGGGTCACCAAGAGTCGGACGCGACTGAGCGACTGAACAACAATAACCTGTGGTTGGGATTCTGCACTTTTGCTGCTGAGGCCCAGTGTTCAATCCCCGGTCAGGGAACCAAGATCCTGTAGACTGTACATCGCAGTCAAAATAATAAATAAATAGACAAAGAAATAAAACCACCAGTATCATCAGCTACCTCCTCACCCCTGCTAGGGATTTCCTCAGCAGTGCTGGGCCACAGGGACTCTGTATTTAAAAAAAAAAAAGAAGAAGAAGAAGGAAAATGCATGGAGTCCATCAATACCAATAAAAACCAGAAAAAGCTACAGTGAGAAAAGCCAGATCCAGGAAGAAAGGGCCAGGGTCACAGCCACGGGAGCTAACTAAGGCCTGACACAGATGGGGGGAAGATGTGATGGGGTGAAACAGTTGAGTTGAATGCCTTCTAGATTCTTTTCTATTTCTCTTTAAGCAGTGTGAGTTCATAAGGAAAATGAGTTGGGTTTTTTTTTTTTTTTTTGGAAGCTGGCAGGAAGGAAGCACGCAAAGATGAACCTACAAGAATTAGGCCCCAGTGGTGGGGCTTTTATTTGGGATGCGGGCGGCTGTCAGCTGCGTGAGTGGCACCCTCTTACGCCTTGGCTCCCACCTTGGTCCCCCTTTCTCCCACTTGATGTCCCGCCAGGGCTGTGACTGAAGGAGGCTAGACAGGGGAGAGGCAGGGTCCCCACTCCCTGGCCCCACAGGAGAGAGAGCGGGGCAGGAGCTGAGGAAGGGCTTGACGGCGCCTCCAAGGCCCCTTCTGTGACTATAAGCTCGTGATAGCTAATGTTCTTACACCCCCAGATTCGGCGATCTCCCCCCACCCCCATTCCAGGGCCGCCAGGAGCTGGGAGTGAAGGAGTGAAGCGAGAGATCAGTGGAGCTGCCTGCCGGGAGCAGGGGAGGGGAAGCAGGTGGGAGGGCTGCGAAGGGAGCAGGTGGGAGAGCCAAGGTGAGTCAGCACTGATGGAGCAGCCTCCCTGCAGCTGTGTGCTCGCCTCTGCGCTGCGCACCCCACCCCCCGAGTCCCTGTGCTCCCCACCCCAGTGTCCTCCACTCGGGTACCCCAGAAAGTCCTTGCTGCGGCCGCTTGCCAAAACTTGCCTACCCTGTATCACATGCACATCTCACAGTGACAGGGGCCTTTCTTAAGGAGCCGCTGTCACGAGTGTCTGAGTGAAGTGGCCAACCAGTGACGAGGAAGGTGTTCAGGAGGGATCTTGAAGGGCCCCCGTATCGCTCTGGATGGGAGGCCCACTTAGGGTGGACTGCACGCTCTGTCCCCTGGTCCTTATGGGTGGAGGGCAGGACAACCTCTACCCTGTGTTCCGGGTGGAAGGTACCCGAGTCTGAAGTCCTCTTCAGCTACTGCCGGCTGCCCTGGGCGCCAGAGCATCACTGAAATGAAGCAGGCAGGAGGGGATGAGGTCAGTGAATCCTCCCACGGGCCTGCAGGGCTGGAGGGAGGGATGTCACTGGGGTGGGGGAGCAAGACCCTGGGGTGCGGCCACCTGGGGCCCTTCTGAGAACATGGGCAGGCGAGCAGCTGCACTTGTGTCTGGCTGAGTGGCCCCTGTAGGCCCCTTCAAGGCCCCCAAAGGTCACGGGTGCACTCTGGGGAATCTGGATAGGGACAGAGGAGGAAGAGAGGAAGCCCCTCCCACCCTCTCTTAGCCCCGACCTCAGGAAGAATGGGAGTGAAGGGGAAGCTGGCCCCTGGGCCTCTGACAGTTCTCACCTTGGTTCAGACCAGCCCCTTAGTTCTCTGGGCCTCCCTTTCCTCTCTGAGACCAAATCCTTGTCCCACCTACCTTGAAAGGTCTTATGCAAATAATAAGAGACGTTGCGATGAGTTCTTGGGCGCTTGGCCCCCTTTTCTAGGAAAGAGGCCTCAGGTTAATTTCTTAAACTGTTAAAGCACATGGAATGCACCAAGATTTACCCAAACAGCCAACACGACATGTGGGCCTCCACAAAGCAGCCAGCGGCACTGGACAGCAGCTGAGCCAGCCTCCAGGTTCCCGTCTGTGCAGCGGATTCCCGGGAACAAGGAGGGTGCCCTCTGCTTCTTTGTACCCCTAATTTTGGGTACACAGTTGGCACATACAATAGACTTAGAGCTGGAAAGAACCCCCAACTCGAAGATTCTGGGACAGACTAGCAAGGATGGTCACAGGGCCTCCTGGTGTGTATGCCTTTTGCCAAGGGATTTGACCATGTTCCCAGAGGATGGAGTCAACTTCCTGCCCTTTGAATCGTGATTAGAATTACGGTTAGCAAATTAGCGAATTAAATGCCATGGAAGTGACGTTACACAAGTTCAAGGTTAGACTCAAGAGACCTTGCAGCTGCTGCCTTCACCCTCTCGGACTGCGGCCCCAAGACTCCGTGAAGTGATCTGGTGTAGCCTGTTGGAGGAGGAGAGGCCGATGGAGGAGAAACGAGGCCCCCAGGTCGGCAGTGAGACCTACTGCCTGACATGCGAGTGAGTGAGGACCTTGTGGCCTGGCTGACCTCGACGCTAAGCAAGGCTGCTGGAGTGAGCCCGCAGAAACAGGCGAGGAGCTCCCGCCAGCCCACCCATGCCACCTCAGAAGGAATAAACCAGTGCTGTCTACGTTTAGGGCGGCCTGTTACACAGCACAAGCTAAATGAAGCCTGAAGAAGGGAAGAGACCCATCCAAGGCCCCACAGTGAGGAGAGACCAAGTCCAGCTATGACCACTTTTCCCAGCTGCCCCTAGAGCCCTTCCCACCACAGTGTCCTGAAGTCAAGCTCCTCAGCCCAGCCCCGTGTGTGTGTGTATTTGTGAGGGTGTAAATCCAGTGGGCCCTTGCCAATTTTCCCTGAGTTACGAAGGGCTGGCTGACGTCCACACAGGATGCCCATCGTCCCTCAGAAGGAGGTATGGTTCATGCCATTCTACAGAGAGTGAAACCGAGGCCAGGGGCTGCTGGGCAACTTGCTGACAGCCACACAGCTTGTTAATAGCAAAGGTCCGACTCAAACCCACTCAGACCATCTATGCCCATTTAGGATCCTTTCCACCGGCTTCCAGAAAGGAGACCAGCAGGCGATAAAGTTCTCTCCAAGGGTCAGTCTCTCAAAAAAGGGCACACACATATACAACCATACAATACACACATACATACCACACACACATACATACACACCACACACACACACACATACATACAATGCACACATACATACACACCACACACATACATACAACACACCATACACACACACATACATACCACACACACATACAAACACACCACACATACACCACATATACAATACACACACATACATACCACACATATACAGTGCACATACCACACACACAGACATACACCACACACACATACACACACCACACACACACACACACACCACACACACATAGATACTACACACACACACACACACCATACACACACACACACATACCACACACACACATACAACACACACATACATACACACCACACGCACACCACATATACAATATACACACATACATACTGCACATATACAATGCACATACCACACACACAGACACACCACACACACACACCACACACACACATACAATACACACANACACACACACCATACACACACACACACATACCACACACACACATACAACACACACATACATACACACCACACGCACACCACATATACAATATACACACATACATACTGCACATATACAATGCACATACCACACACACAGACACACCACACACACACACCACACACACACATACAATACACACACACATATATACCATACACACACATACATACCACACACATACATACAACACACACACCACATATACAATACACACACACATACTGCACTTATACAATGCACATACCACACACACACACACACACNACACACATACAATACACACACACATATATACCATACACACACATACATACCACACACATACATACAACACACACACCACATATACAATACACACACACATACTGCACTTATACAATGCACATACCACACACACACACACACACCACACACATACACACCATACACACATACATACAACACACACACCACACACATACACACCATACACACATACATACAACACACACACCACACACATACACACCATACACACATACATACAACACACACACAACACACACACACACATACCACACATATACAATATACAGATACATACACACCATACACAAATACATATCACACATACACAATACATACATACATACAACACACACACATACAGACCACACACACACATACCACACATATACAGCACACACATACACACCACACACATATACAGCACACACATAGATACCACACACACACACACACCATACATACCACACGTATACACACACCATGCACATGTACATATGTGCACACATAATGCATACAGCACACACATACACACCACACACATACATACCACACATATACAGCACACACATACATACCATATGCGCACACACACCATACATACATGTATACACACACCTTGCACACATGCATATGTGCACATATAACGCATACAGCACACACATACATACCACACTTACATGCACTTCACACACAGAGACACATGACACACATGCACGCACCCCATACGCACAGACACACCACACAGACACACATCACGCTGGTCTCTCTCTGTCCCTCTTTCTCTCTGTCTCTTCTTTCCAACCCTCCATCTTCAACCAGCCCACCCCTAATGGACCATATACTTTATTAAAAATATATAGTTACAAACTCCATTGTCAATCTGGGCTGGGCCTACGGGCCCAGAGGGACCGCAGGGAGGGACGGCCCTTATCCTGCTCCTTGGGGTCCCACTTCTGCACCCAAACCCAACACTATCCAGGGGCCAAGATAGCTGGCTCTAAGGGCCTTGAGGGACCAGCCAGCTGGGTGGGGAGGGGGCGGGGTGCCCAGAGAGGGCCTGCACCGCCTGGTCCTGCGGGCATACATGGCAGAAGGTGGGTTCGCTGCCTCCATCTTTCCATTTATAGATATTTACAAAAGAAAGTCATGAGCAACAGACCACAGTCATGCAGAAGAAACGCACCCCCCTCCCACCC
>SJYA01006754.1:7478-20093 GCA_006410615.1 Neotragus moschatus
AAAGCAGAGTGAGGTGCTTGGGGGGGTGGGGGGGGGGTGTGGGGGGGGGGGGGGGGGGGGGGGGGGGGGGGGTGGAAGCATTGATTTACTTCTCAAAGGGAGAGAAAGTTGAAATACAAAAGTTCAGTGGGAAGGTGGGTGTCTCTCGATGTTCAGAAAGTGGACGCATGTACCAGATTCCATTGCCACCAACCCCGAGTGACCAGCAAAGTGTGTTAGAATCCATCCAAGTCAGGAATTGCTTAGAATAAGAGGGCAACTAACTGAGGGAAGGTAAGTTTTCTTTTAATCAGATAGCAAAGCATCTCGGAAGAGAGTTGCCTTTGCTCCACGGTGGTGGATCACGGCAAAAGCGTGTTGGATGAACAAACGCATTTGTGTCTGTGCCCTTGTTTTAACAGGTCCTGCAGGGTCCGTGGAGTTCTAATGGCTCTGCTCTCCAGGCACGCACAGGTGTACTAGTAATGCTCCCGATTCCACCCCTGCCAGGCGGCTCCAGCCAGGTCTGATCACACGCTATTATTACTGATTTCAACTTGTGCCTAAAGCTGAGCAAAGCACAGGGGGCTGAAACGGTGGCTGGAGGCCATTCCAGCCAGGGGCAGAATTGTGAATCAGGCGCAGGACAGGACTGCCAAGGGTTCTGCAGACCGCAGGCTCAGCTGGCACTTTCACCCAGTGGGGGCCAAGACTCTTCAGGCTTCCAGCAAGCGCTGCCGGGCTCCATGAGGGCCCACAAGGCGAGCTGTCAGAACCCAGGTCGTTGGCCCAGCCCCTCCTTATCGTTGCTGTTTGGTTGCTTGATTGTGTCGGAATCTTTGCGATCCCACGGACTGTAGCCCGCCTGGCTCCTCTATCCATGGGATTCTCCAGGCAAGGATACTCGAGTAGGTTGCCATTTCCTCCTCCTGGGGATCTTCCTGACGCAAGGATTGAATCCATGTCTCCTGCATTGGCAGGTGGATGCTTTAGCACTGAGCCACCAGGGAAGCCTAACGCTTCACTTGCGTTGAAGGTAAATGGTCAAGTGTAGGATCAGAGAGAACGGTGAGACCACGCTGCCAGCCCAGCCCCCTTACCTGGCCAGCAGCCCCCCAGCAGTGGTTTCCTGGGCTAGGAAGCCTGGGCTCTCAGCCTCCATCCCCATCCTTCCTCCTCAAAGAGGCAGCTTACGGATGCTTGGCTTGACATTGCAAAGTCGGCTGAGACTTCACCAGGAATATGTTCCTCTGATCTATGCTTGCTTCCCACGCATCTTCTGTTTGGAAATGGAAGGGCTTTATGGATTTTACTTTTTTTTTTTTTTTTTACTTTTTTAATTCATCTTTGTGCCTGGATTGTGGCCATAGGCTATTATCTGAGTCAGGTGCCATCCTTGGTAATCAGGTCCCCAGAATTGACAAAAATATTCATAGCGTATTATTGGAGTTTCCCATAACCACGACCTTGTATTCTACCAACACCTGTTAGAGATGCAAAGTTGTATAGCTGCCCAGCACACTTTGGCTGAAGTCAAAACTTTAGCCCCATGGAGCACCGATATTTGTTAAAAGTCTTTGAATTTTATAAATTTAAACAAGATTCGAGGCGGGGAATTTTACTGTCAAGTATATGCTACAGAGTGGCAGTGTGCGTGCATGCTCAGCGGGCCCTGCTCTTTGTAATCCCAGGGACTGTAGTCCCCCAGGCTCCTCTGTCCATGGGATTCTCCAGGCAGAATACTGGAGTGGGTTGCCATTCCCTTCTCCAGGGGATCTCCCTGATCTAGGGATCGAATTGACCTCTCCTGCATTGGCGGGAGGATTCTTTTCCACCGCGTCACTGGGAAACCAATGTGCAAGCATCTAAATGTGAAAAAAAATAAATGAAAAATGATAAACCTAGTTCATAAAGATGATTAAAAATATAGCCATTGGTAATTTTCATATTGTGGATATTTTTAACTAATTGTGTGTTGATTAGTTGTTAATTTTAATTACATAATGCTACACAAAGAAGACAAGGGTTTTTACAAGGAAAGTCTCTAGTTGATTGCAGTGGGTTTCTTTCATCTTTCTAAACCCTCAATCTAAAATTAAGCTCCCTGTGGATACAGCAGCTTGGGCCCATTGATGATGAATAAGCTGGTGCCTTGGCCATCAGAGATTTAACCTTTGATTCTTGGTTTGGGACCCCAAGCAGCTTCAGTGGTGGAGAAGAGCAAGTGCTTCCCCCGTGTGAACCAATGGTGTGAGGAAGGATTCTCAGGTCACCCAAGCTTCCCACCAACTCCTGATGCCAGAGATGAAATAAGCAAGAGATTAAATCTCATCTTCCACAATCAAACACGAGGTTCCAAACACAAATAGCCCAGCATGACATGTCGCTTGTTCTGACACTGAGTGACAGCTGTTTTCTTGTGTTACCAACAGACTGTTAATTCTTTAAAGGGAGGAAGGGAGACTGCCTCCTGGGCACTAAGAGCCAGGGGCTATAGTTGGGTCACTGGTAGATAAGCGATCTGAAAAACTCTGCCTGGCGTCTGAACACCACCTTCTTGGGGGGCTTTGATAACAAAGAAACAGGATGAGAACACTGAGCCCCTTGGAAGGGAAGAGAAGAACAAGGTGGAGCCCCTTGGAAGGGAGATGGAGGAGCCAAGGCAAGCACAGTCTGCCTACCGGCTCTGCTAGTCTCCCTTCTCCCTTCTAACCCACTAGACTTTCGAAATTTTGTGATTTTGATGTGACTCCAGGGCAGGAAATTCATCAAGATATCATCTCACGAAGGGCAGTAGAGGGTAGGAGAGATGATTACCTTCCTCGCTTGGGCTTGGTCCACTAGCAAAGGGTCACTTTTTAAAAGCTGAGGACCCTGACAGTTCTTCCCCAAGCAAGACGTCTCACTCACTTTAACTGTCCTTTCAAAACTAGGTGTATAGCTCAACTCATTGCTTTAGTGACAACCTAGAGGGCTAGGGTGGGGTGGGGGGGTGAGAGGGAGGCTCAGGAGGGAGGGGACTCACGAATACCGATGGCTGACTCATGTTGTTATACAGCAGAAGCCAACACAATGTTGTAAAGCAATTGTCCTCCAATTAAAAATAAATTAAAACAGAAAGAATATATGTATATTATATGGGACCTTCCTGGCAGTCCAGTGGTTAAGACTGTGTGCTTCAACTGCAGGGGCCACAGGTCAAATCCATGGTCAGGTAACTAAGATTCCTCATGCCAAGCAAAGCAGCCAGGAAAAAAAGAATATATGTACACGATGGTGAGAGTGACATTCGCTCAGTCATGACCCACTCTTCGCAACCCCGTGGACTATACAGTCCATGGAACTCTCCAGGCCAGATTACTGGAGTGGCTAGCCTTTCCCTCCTCCAGGGGATCTTCCCAACCCAGGGATCAAACCCAGGTCTCCCACATTGCAGGCAGATTCTTTACCAGCTGAGCCACCAGGGAAGCCGTGTGTATATGATAATACATAATGTATAACATACCATAATGAAACATACAACGCTGTATATTATACGTATACATGCATGCATGTGTGCTAAGTCACTCAGTCACTTTCGACTCTGTGATCGCATGGACTGTAGCCCACCAGGCTCCTCTTTCCGTGGGATTCTCCAGGCAAGAATACTGGAGTGGGTTGCCATGCCCTCCTCCAGGAGATCTTTCCGATCCAGGGATCAGACCTGCATCACATATGCCCCCCTGCATTGGCAGGCGGGTTCTTTACCACTAGTGCCACCTGGGAGGCCCACATATGCTCACTGTATGTACATAAATATATATATAAGCATATATACACATTAAGTAAGTCTATATGCGTATATCTACTGATATCTTGACTACAAATGAATTACATTAGCTNCCAGGGATCAGACCTGCATCACATATGCCCCCCTGCATTGGCAGGCGGGTTCTTTACCACTAGTGCCACCTGGGAGGCCCACATATGCTCACTGTATGTACATAAATATATATATAAGCATATATACACATTAAGTAAGTCTATATGCGTATATCTACTGATATCTTGACTACAAATGAATTACATTAGCTCAGTATATACTCAAAGATTTCTCTATTTGACCTATAGCATTCTGTCTTTGGATCTAACATTTTAGCCAATACTTCCACCCGTAATGTCACTGTGTCTATTAAGTGCCTTTTCTAAGACTGTAGGGCTAAGAGAAAAATGCTTACTAAGCAATCAAGTCTGGTTTCCAGCCAAGTATGGGTACAGACAGGTCCCATTAAAGAATACCCTCGGGTATCTCATCTGACGACTTGCAATCCTCTCCCCTACCAGTTTGGCCAGTAGAATTCGATGTCCCGGAACCAGCCTTGCCAGCGTTCAGGAAAAACTAGCGCCTGACAGGAGTGAGAGCAGTCAAAGCAGATTTTAATCAGGAACGATCACAATAGGGGAAGAAAGCTCCGCATAGAACTGCGCTCCATTCCAAACACACTGCAGCCAAGCAGCGACTTTCAGCCAAGGTGGCAGAGAGGGAAGGTGTCAGCGGGTGGAAAAGTACCGAGAGGGAACAACCGGGGCAAGGGAGCACGCCGACAAATCCAACCCAAGAGGACACTCACTGAAGGCAGTCCGGGGCGATCAAAGGTCAGCTAGGGAGTGGTGAGGACCGAGAACCAGCTCCGTACCGGAGGCGGTCAGATACAGAGGAAGATGGGTGTCTGGCCAACACAGCTTAGGAGGACGTTTGGCTAAAATTGGGCAATACAGAGACGGAAGTCCAAGGGTCAAGGCCTCACTGGAGAGAGGATTCAGGGGAGCTTGCCTAAAGTCGGGTCAGGGAGAGACTTTGGCACCAGCAGTGGGCTATGTTTCAGCCTGCATTAGGCTGACCAAGAGGGTGAACTCCACCAGGGAGAGCCGTGGTCCCTTGCGATCAGAAAATGTGCTCACATCTTGACCCTGCCCTGTCCTCGGCCAAGATATCTGATTCAGTCAGACCCCCAGTTCCTGTATCTGATGAGAAAGGAGAATAACCTGCTTGGCTTGATTCTGATGGTTGCACACTGAGATTCCATATAAGCACTTAGCATAGAATCTGAAATACTGCAGACAACAGAGAAAAAAAGTCTGCTTTTTTAAAGTCTTGGCATCTCTCTAGTGCGTGGAGGTTCTCCTCACCTGTAAAGTGACAGATGGTTCAAACTCCTGAAAATGTCAAGTGAGAAAAAGCATGCCTCCTCCTTACTAGCTGGTGATTCTTTCTTAGGATGAATCTTGGCCAAATGATCGGGAATTCCATCACATATAACCCAGGTAATTTTAGAACACATTAGCACTAAAACTATCTTTATAGAGGGAAAAGAAAAAACCCTGTCTGCCAAGCCTTCACCAAAAATATGAGCTAAACTAAAGATGGAGAGCTGTCTGTTTCTCATCAGGGGTTCCATACCTGAACCAGGTCAGACCAGAGGACTGCCTTCTGTCTTAGACAGTAGGACTCAATGAAGAAGAACCACAGAATTTAAATCATCCAGAATTAATAAGGTCAAAGTAGCACTAAAAAAAAAATTTTTTTTTTTTATCATCTGACACTTATCTGGCAACTTGGTCCATCTAGATTCCAGAATCCAACTAAGAACCCAAAAGTGCAACCACAAAAGAGGTCAGAGTGTCCACTGATTAAACCTGGGGCATTTCAGCACAGAGGGCTTCCCATGGCAGGGCGCAGTGGTAAAGAGTCCACCTGCCAACACAGGAGACACAGGAGACGCGGGTTTGATCTCTAGGTAGGGAAGGTCCCCGGGAATAGGAAATGGCAACCCACTGCGGTATTCCTGCCTGGAGAATTCCATGGACAGAAGAGCCTGTTGGGCTACAGTCCATGGGGTCCAACAGAGTCAGAAATAACTGATCATGCAGGCATGCATTTTAGCACAGGCGCTGAGGCTGACATGAAGATATGGAAGATCCTGTTTCTTTTTTTTTCTAATCAGAAATCCTAAGAAGGCGGGTTGACTGGGTTCCCAGACCAGAAACAGAAGCAGTAAATAAAGGCAGGACACGGGTTTGCAAAACAGCTGGCTGATGGAAAGTAGTGAGTGAGGGAAGCCCGGATCCACTCATCAAAGAAAAAGAGCCCAGCCTACGGCCGTAGGGAGCTATTTGGGAAAGAAGCCCACGTTCCTCTGGCTTCCAGTCTCCCGAGGTCAGGTCTGCACTGAAGGGCAGTTCAGGGGTTGAGGTTTCCGTCGGATGGCCCCAGAGACACGAGAGCACGCTGGGACGATGCCCAGCTTCATCTTTCTTGAAAACAAAGGGCAGTGTTGGCCACACTGGCGAATGACGTGTGGCTTCAACTGAAAAGCGCTTGTTCATTTCCATCGCCGCTTACTGGAAAACCTGGAATATCCACTCCCTAGGGCGTAATCCTGTGGGGAGGAGGCTGCAGCTGGAACCTCAGCTGGGTGTGAGCCTTCCAGGGCCCCACCCCAGCCTGTCCCCAGGAGGATGCACACCGTTCTCATGCAAGCCCGCCCCTGAAGCGCTTCCAAGGGCCTGGACAATGCCCTCTGCCCCACGCACCACCCCACTCCCCGCCATGTCCCAGAAGGTGGCCTGACCTCTGGCGGTGTTAAGTACTTCCTGGAAGAAAACGGCGTGGACCAGGGGACAGCCTGCTGGGCCTCCTCCTCCCATCCAAGTGTTCTCAGGAGCATGGCTTCACCGGCCTCTCAGAAGGACATGTGCTCTGAGTTCTGCCAGGGTTCGGCCACTGCTCTCCCCCATTCATCTCCACACTCACCCCTCTCTCCCCACAGCAGCTTTGTCCCAGCATCTGGGTGCCCAGGAGTCGGGGGCCCGAGGCCCAAGACGGAGGCTCCTGTCTAATCCTGTTTCCCCATGGGTGCTGTCTCTCAGTCATGTTCGACCCTTCGCGACTTCAGAGACTGTAGCCCTCCAGACTCCTCTGTCCGTGGGATTTCCCAGGAAGGAATTCTGGAGCAGGTTGCCATGTCCTTCTCCAGGGGACCTTCCCCACCCAGGGATCAAACCCAAGTCTGCCATGTCTCCTGCCTTGGCAGGCGAATTCTTTACCACTGAGCCATCAGGGAAGCCCCTTGGGTCCCAGGAGCATCTAACTTGAGATGGGGAGGGTGTGCAGGGGTCGAAACGCCTGATTCAGGGCCTGTTTGTTAAATCACAGGAACTCTTGCCCTGCCAGACCACAAACACCCTAATCTCCCACCTACATTGCCGGTTTGATTAAGCTGATGAATCTCTTTCTTTCTTTGCTTGCATCTAAAGCAGTTAAATGCTGCCTGTCAGTGTCCCTAGCTGTGTGCATGTAAGAGTTGCCCAGAGCAAAATAATTTTATTGCCAGGGAAGGATCAGTGTCTCGTTCCTCGGTTTGTTTTTTTTTTTAATTTTAATTTCGATCTTTTTACATTACAAGTCATAGTGGCATGTGGTAAGAAGTTCGAATAGCATCAAAGAATATATTCCCCCCCTCTCCTTTCTGTTGCCTCTGCCAAGAGCCAGGCATACTCAGCCTCTTGTACGCCTTCCAGAAATTTTCCTTACTTATTCAAGCATACATCCACGTGCGTTAATACATATTTATACTTTGTTACACAGATGGAGGCATACGGTTTTTGCCCCTGGTTAGTTGCTTTTTCAAAATGTGATCTATGTATGCACTCACGTGTTCTTTTAAACAACAAAATAAAGAGTCCGTTTTATGGACGTGCGATCGTTTATAGAGCTAGTCCTCTGTTGATGAATATTTAGGGAGCATCCGACATTTTTTCTGTTACGAACAGCACTGCAGGGAAACTCTTTGACTTCCATAAAATAGATTATTAGAAGTGAGATTGATGGGAGAAAAGAGGGTACGTGTATTTTGCTTTTAAAGACGCAGCTAAATTGCCCCCTGGAGGTTGTGTCGACTACAAACCTTCCTCCAGAGGGGCGAGTGCCTTTGGAAAGGTGCCTTCACCCCCACTGGATATAAGAACTCACTGGTCTTTACCGGCAGGATAGGTGGAAACCAAATGTCATCTGTGTTTCTTAGAGGGGTGTTGAGCATGTTTTAATATATTTACCACTGCTGATTTTTCTGCCCTCTGCCCAGTTTTCCAAATGCATTTTCAGCTTTTTCTTATTGGCTTGGAAAGGCTTGTTTCATATAAAGAACGTTAGCCCTTTGCAGTTACATATGCGCCCACACGCATTTCTCACAATCTGCCCTTGGCCTCATGACTTTCTTTGTNCTGATTTTTCTGCCCTCTGCCCAGTTTTCCAAATGCATTTTCAGCTTTTTCTTATTGGCTTGGAAAGGCTTGTTTCATATAAAGAACGTTAGCCCTTTGCAGTTACATATGCGCCCACACGCATTTCTCACAATCTGCCCTTGGCCTCATGACTTTCTTTGTTAATGGTACATTTACAATGGAAAATTGTAAATAGTACAATGGTAAAATTTGTTGGTTTTTTTTTTTTTTAGCCTGAACATTTTTATAATATTTATATTTTATGTAGTAAAGCTTATCAGTGTTTTTCTTCTTGAGATCTCAGTTTCATGTCATAGGTGTGTTTAGGGTTTAGTAACATAAGAATTGTTGTTGTTTTGTTGCTCAGTCGTGTCCTAATCTTTGGGACCTCAAGGACTAGAGTCCGCCAGGCTCCTCTGTCCATGGGATTCTCCAGGCAACAATACTGGAGTGGGTTGCCATTTCTTCCTCCAGGGGATCTTCCCCAACCAGGGATCAAACCCGCGTCTCCTGCACTGGAAGGCAGGTTCTTTACCACTGAGTCACCAGGGAAGCATAACAGAAGAATAGGCCTTCCCTGTTCTTTTGTTATTAACATGAGACAACCCTGCTTTGCTTTCTTACAGTCCTTTTAACAGTTTCACTTTTAGACTGAGATCTTGGATCCAGCTGGACTCCGCTGGAAAGCCAGCTTGCATTTTGCTCCAAATGACCGGCTAACTGTCCTAACACTCTCCACTGAATAATCCACTTTTCTCTCTGCTGTTCTGAGTACTCATCGACTTTGCAGGCGGCTCGGGGGTAAAGAATCCACCTGCGAGGTAGGAGACCCGGGTCTGGTCCCTGAGTCAGAAGATCCCCTGGAGTAAGAAATGGCAACCCACTCCAGTATTCTTGCCTGGACAATTCCATGGACAGAGGACCATGGCAGGCTACACGACGCCACGAGGTCGCAAAAGAGTTGGATGTGACTGAGCACGCACACATGCACACACGCACACACACACACACAGCTTTGAACCATGTGATTTTGCCTGAACTTCTTCAGCAAAAGAAAACACAAGTCAATAGTAAATATTCCTAATCTGTGGGTTGCAGTAATGGTTTCAAATGTCAGTCTAAGGCCTCTTAAGCTGCTTATGCCAACATAATGCTTTACAATTATTATATCCCCCCAAAATTCAGATGGTGACATCCTGGCCCCCAGAACCTAAGGATGCATGCTTGTTTGGAAACAGGGTCATCGTGGATGTAATCAGTTAGGATGAGGTCATGCTGGAATCGGGTGGACCCTGAGCCTAGAGGACAAGCCCGCTGTCCTTATAAGAAGGTACATTTGGGCACCGACGTGGGCTCAGGAAGAACGGCACGGGGAGAAGAGGGCAGAGACTAGAGTGGTGCATCTCGGAGCCATGGCTCACCAGTGATTGCAACAAGCCCCCAGAAGCCGGGACGGGCCTGGAACAGACCCACCCTCAGAGGAGACCCAGCTGAGGTCACCTCGCTGTCCGACTCCAGACCTGTGAGACGCAGCTCTCCACTGCTGAAGCCCCCGGTCTGAAGGACTCTCTTACGGCAGCCCTGGCAAACCAAGACAGCCACAAGAGGGAGGGTCTTAACTTCTTATTAAGACTGGAGACCAGCTGGTTCACTGTGGGAGAAGCTTCGATGGGGAACATCTCCCATCTGTGCAGGTCAGCCTTGTACAGACGCGGTCACTGGCCATCTCAGGCCCTCGGGGAGCTGCACCCCGGGGTCTGGTTCTCCCTACCCACTCCCCTCACCAGCCCCACACCGTTTGTCCACCCAGGCAATGGCTCCTTCCCCCGCAGCACATCAGCAAAGAGCGTTCCCCCCGTCCCAGGTCCAGACCAGCTGCCGACTATGCTGAGCAGCCTTCCCCAAGCCCGGCCGCTCTCAGCGCCCAGCAGAGCTCTGCCTGCTCCTGCCCTGCCCTTGGCTGCCTCCCTGCCTCCCTCCTCTGACCCCACCAGGCTCTGAGCCTACCTTCCCTCTTCCTACAAACGAGCAAACATGTTGAGCCGGGCAAACAGGCCAGCCCCACCCTTGCAGGGACCGTGCGTCCAAGGTTCCGCAGCTAAGAAGTATTATCCGCAATGTGCTCGTGAAACGGCAGAAAAGCCAATAGACTGAGCAAAGGAATGGGGGCGGGGGGGTGATGGGAGGAAAAGGATGATCCTTTCAGGGAACCCTGAGGAAGGAAGGATTTAGTCAAAGCTGCTCTCTGTAAATGCGGTTTTTAAAATAGCAAGAGCCGTGAAACATCCCTCCAGGAACGGGGGCTTCTCGACGACCATGAGGCACTGGCTGGCGTCTGCAGCCACGTCTGTCACCGGGGAAGCCGCCTTTCTGACACTGACTCCATCGTTTTGGGCAAATACAGCTTTTCTTCCTGCTGCTTCGTGCGTGTATGTGGACTGGGGAGGGGGTGGGGGCATGGCCTGTAGCTGATTTCCTCCCTCTGGGAACACGCAGCTGAAGAAATGATAATGGGAAAAGGATGGCCGTATGATTCAGAGGACACATGTTTCCAGGGAGGCTCCCCAGAGATGAGAGGCAGTGGGTGGGAGCAAGCAGGATCTACTTGGAAAGGCGGGCCTGGATGTGGGAGCTCCAGGATCCCCAAGGGCTGCTTCCAGAAGCATCCTGGCCTTTGCTCCCACTGCTCAGAGCTCCTGAAAGCCGCTGAGGTTGCAGCCCCTTCCCAGAAAGCTGCAGGGATAGATGGAGCCCTTTCAGCATCCTCGAGTCAACAGAGAACCACTACGGTCACTGCTTGAGGTGCCAGGTGTGGTTGAATGGTGACCACACCCCCGAAAGATGCTTATATACCCTAAGCCCCAGTACCTCTGGATGTGACCTTACTAGAAAAACTGTCTCCAAAGATGTAAGAAAGCTAAGAATTTCAAGATGAGGTCATCTTGTATTGCCCAGGTGGTCTCTAAATCCTACAATGAGTGTCCTTACGAGAGAGGAGAACACAGACCCAGAGGAAAAGGCCGCGTGAAGATGGAGACAGAGATGGGGGTGAGGCAGCCACAAGTCAAGGGGCTCCTGGAGGATCCCGAGGCTGGAAGAGGCAGGAAGGATCTTCCCCTAGGCCTTCAGAGGGAGTTCAGCCCTGCTGACACCGTGATTTCAGACTTCTGGCCTCCGGATCTACAAGAGAATCGATTTATGTTGCTCTAAGCCATCCAGTTTATGGTGATTTGTGATGACAGACACGGGAAACGAACACACCATCCCTCCAAATAATCCCTCACATTCTGCTGTCTCCCCAGAGACCATCGAAACACACACTATTTGTGTAATAGAGAAACCAACAAGATAGAAAAGCACCAGGCCCCAGCCAGCCCCCCAACATGTGGGCTAAATAAAGAAATAGAGCAGCAGGTACCTGTGCCCTTCAATGGCCATCCGAGACCCGCAGGGCACTCCCTGACCTCCGATCACACAGGAGCTCCATGGACACTTGTCTCAGTTGGCCAGGGTGTCTGCCCGGAGCCTTGACTTTCCAGAAAACACCATCTTTACCTTCTCTTTTTTTTCTTATTTTTTTTTTCTTACTTTTTGTCACTAGCATAATTCACCAGCCACATACACATTCACAAAGAGAAAGTTGAAGCAACAAAAAACATCGCTCCTGGTTTTCCTTTTGACATCACAAAAGGTTGTGAAGAATCCGATGGAGTGCAGACATTTCTGAGAAAGCAAGCCCTTGGTGGACGGATCAGGGTGAAGACAGCANTGAAGCAACAAAAAACATCGCTCCTGGTTTTCCTTTTGACATCACAAAAGGTTGTGAAGAATCCGATGGAGTGCAGACA
The DNA here is from genome assembly GCA_006410615.1 of Neotragus moschatus. NCBI lineage: Eukaryota > Metazoa > Chordata > Mammalia > Artiodactyla > Bovidae > Neotragus > Neotragus moschatus. The sequence continues at coordinate 19,568 of SJYA01006754.1, forward strand.
TTTCTGAGAAAGCAAGCCCTTGGTGGACGGATCAGGGTGAAGACAGCAGGCTTAGGCATGCACCTGTCAGAAGCTCCTGATCAAATTACAGGTTTCTATTCTGCTCAGAACAGTGCAGAATCCTGTGCTGTTCACTGATAATTCACCAGTGAGTGCCTGTCACTCTCCTCTCAGACTGAAACCAACATAGGAGGTATCCGCAGAAGATGAAGAGAAGAGTTCAATCAGAGAAACGTGGACAGTTACCGAATTGTGCTCAATCGCTAAGTCGTGTCTGACTCTTTGGGACTCCATAGACTGTAGCCCACCAGGCTCCTCTGTCCATGATATTCTCCAGGCATGAACACTGGAGTGGGTCTTCATGCCCCTCCTCCAGGGGATCTTCCAGACCCAGGGATCGAACTCCTGTCTCTTGCGTCTCCTGCACTGGCAGGAGGATTCTTTACCACTGAGCCACTTTGAAAGTTACCAAATTACTATCTGGCTATTTCTGGATCATCTTCCACTCAGATCACATTATACCTGT
>SJYA01006755.1:0-20090 GCA_006410615.1 Neotragus moschatus
CCGGACAGGTCACAATCGCTCCGCCCCACCGGCCCGCCGGCGGCTCCGTCTCCGCCAGGGGAGCAGCGCGGGGGTAGGGTGGGGGGCCGGTTCCTGCACTAAGCTCCGCTCGATCATACTTTGTGACTCCAGCCGCCCAGGAAGGAAATGGAAAGTGCTGTTTGAGTAAGTGTTCACGCTCCCAAACTTTGTTCCTCTTCCTGCGGCAGGAAAGGCAGCTGGTTGGGGTTCGCGCAGACACCACCAACCCAGGAGGCAGCGGCAGGGTGGGAGCAGGGCTCTCCGTGGGAGGGACAGGCTCCAAGCTCAGCTCTGGGGCTGCTCACCACCTCAGGTCTGAAGCCCTTGCCCCTGCCCCCAGGCTGGCCTGGGTGTTGGGGGATTCACTGAGATAATGGGGAGACCCCCACCCCAGGAGGTACTTCTCAGTGCGTCTCTGTGCCCCCTTCTACTCCCCTGTCCCTGGACATCACCCCTCCACCATTATTTTCAGTCTCTTTCTCCATCCATTTATCATTTCTCCCTCTTCCTACTTTAAAGCCCAGAATGTGCAGAACAACCTCAGGATTTCAGCTGCCTCTTTGCTCTGCCTCTTTGCTAAGACCTTCTCTTGGGGGCTGCAAGTGATGTGGAAGGGCCAAGGGCCTTGCCCCACTCCCCTGGGTTGGGGGTGATGGGTTGGGGACAATGGGTCTGGCCCTCTCTTCACACTTCAGATTTTGGCCATGTGATTGATTGCACTTCCCTAGCTTCCCATCCTCCCCGCCCCAGTTTAGCTGTAAGCATCGCAAACTTTCTCACCAGAGTCCAAACTGAGCTGAGACAGTAAGGCACTCCTGTCTCTTCTCCGGCTCTCTTCAGGCCCCGCCCACCAAACCCCAGTGACTCCAGGCAAATCCACAGCTTTTCTGTAAGGTGCCACCACACAGAGCTGTTCTGGCAGGACATGATGACTCTCCAAGTGTCCCAGCACACAGATCCACCTTCCCTTCCTGACTGTCTATCTCCAGCTGGTGGAGAGTGAGAACATGATTTTGTAGCAATTTGTTCTACTGAGCGTCCATTCTTATGTTGTCGAACCTGTACTGTGAGTTTCTAGAGGACAGAGGACGGGACATGTGTCTTATTGAATATTTATTTATTTGGCTGAAGCGGGTCTTAATTGTGACATGTGGATCCAGTTCCCTGACCGGGGATTGAACCTGGGCCCTGAGCATTGGGAGCTCGGAGTGCTAGCCACTGGACCACCAGGGAAGTCCTCTGGGGGCACATGTCTTAATCATCTTTGTGTTTTAGTGCATCTCAGACACAATGCTTTACACACTGATACATACAGTGCTTAATAAATTATGAACTGAATTGTCTAAAAAAGATCCTAAAAATTGAGAATCATAATTAAACTAACTACCAAGCACATGGTAAATGCTCAATAAAGGATGATGACTATCATTAACTGTCTTTATTTCTCTTTGAAACTCCCATAACATACACTGGTCACTTTATCACTTTCATGCCATTTACCACTCTTCACTTTGGAATCTTTTTTCTTTTTAATATTTATTTCTTTGGATCTTCATTACAGCATGTGGAATCTAGTCCCTTGACTAGGGATCGCACCGGAGCCCCCTTGCATTGATAGCATAGTGTTTTAGCCACTGGACCACCAGGGAAGCCCCTACTTTGGATTCTTGGTATGTATATATGTGCATGTGTTTATTTCTACAAAACTGGATGGAACACCTTGAAGTCTGGGGTGTTATTCATCTTGGTGCTCTCTCCCTCTCAGAAGTAGCTAGTCAAGTGCATCAAAGATGCACAAGAAACATTGCTGAGTAAATTGACTTTTTGAGTTTTCTTTGAAATTACCAAATAAGTGCTGAACAGGTTCTTAATGTCTTGGGGGTAAAAATGATAATGACAATATTGGTGATTATGATGGCATTCAGCAGCCTTCATCATGATGTCCTTGACCCTAAGATCTTTCACCTTTATGAGGTTAAGGGTTGGCAGGAACCATGTCTACACCTTAAATGCTGAACATAGCATCTTTTGATTCCAAGGAGATAAAAAGAAGGGTAGCTGGCATACACTGAATTGTGTCCGCTCTCCCTCACAATTGATTTGTTGAACCTTAACCCTCAATGTGACTCTATTTGGAGATGGGTCCGTGGGGCCTTTAGGGAGGTAATTAAGGTTAAATGAAGTCATAAGAGTGGTGCCCCGATCCAGTAGGATTCGTGTCCTTATAAGAGGAAGAGACACCAGGATTGTTTGCACAGAGGGAGGCCATCCAAGAAGGTGGCCATTAGCAAGCCAGGAGCAGAGGCCTCACCAGAAACGGACCATGAGTTTGGACTTCCAGTCTCCAGAACTGTGAGATAATTAATTTCCGTTGTTTAAGCCACCTAGTGTGTGGCATCTTAGAAGACTAACATAGTAGCCCGAGTCTTAAAAGTAAAAAACATCGACTTCTTTTTGGTTTTTAAGTCCTCTGTTCCACAGCTATTTGGTCTGGGGCAACCTGGATCCCATCTGCATTCTATGTTTTTCTCCCTGAGTAGAAGTTTGGAATGAAAGCAGGAGCTGTGTTTTCAGTCCCTATGATGGTTAATTTTATGTGTCAACTTGACTGGGCCATGGGACACCCAGACATTATTCTGGGTGTGTTTATGAAGGTGTTTCTGAATGAGATGAATATCTGAATCGGTAGACTGAGTAAAGCAGATTGCCCTCCCCACTGGATGAGGTGGGCCTCATCCAATCAGCTGAAGATTTGAATTAAATGAAAGGGCTGAGTAAGAGGGACCAGCTGCCCACCTGGCCGCTGAGCTGAGACACTGGTCTTCTCCTGCCTTGATCTGGAGCTCACACCAGCAGCTCTCCTGGATCCAACTTGAAGACTATGTCTTAGGCTCCATGATCATGCAAGCCAGCTCCCTATTTTCTCTCTCTCTGTGTATGTGTGTCTCCTATGGGTTTTATTTCTCTGGAGAACCCTAATACAGTCCCCCTTTTTGCAGGTGCACAGAGAAGAGCAACGTTGCTCTTGACAGTTTGGAACTACCCTGCTCCCTGTAGAGATTTTTTTTTTTTTCCTGTAGAGATTTTTAAAAATCAGCCTCAAAACCAGGTGATTTGGATCCAACTAGGATACAGTGTTTCCTTCTTGTATAAAGAGTGAAGTAGGGACTTCCCTGGTGGTCTTGTGATTAAGAATTTGCCTTCCAATGCAGAGGACGTCGGTTTGATCCATGGTTGGGGAACTAAGATCCCACATGCCATGGGACTTAAAACTAAACTCAGTACGCCACAACTAGAGAGAAGACTGTGTGCCACAATGAAAGATCCCACGTGTGGTGACTAGGACATGATGCAGCCAAGAATAAATAAATAATAATAATAAAAGATGGAGTTTACTTTCCGAGGGGAGACCAGAGCCTGGAGGAAACTGTGCCTTCCAGGCACCCACGCTGCTAGGGGAAGCTTGAGTTTCCAGGAGGAAACTGTATTTTATAATAGGTTTATCTAGATTTAGGCACTTGCCACATGGATTTAACTCTGGTGATGGGTGATTGCCTGCCTTAAGACCTTTTGCATTTGATTGCTGGGCTCCCTGCTTGTGTCCCAGCCCTGCAGGTGCTGAAAGGGTGGGGGCGCTGATGGCCACAGAATCACAGGCGCACTGGTTCCCCTCTGAGGGCTGACCACTGCACAAAGGTGGAGGCACACAGCCCAGGCGGCCCTGCTCCCAGGCGAGTCCCCTCCTAAACCCATCATGGAGGAGGGTCTGGGTGGCCTTGTTTCAAGCAGGGGACAGCAGCGTTTTCTTGATGGTTCTGATCCCTCCCCTGCTCCCTGCCTGCCAGCTGGCTGACGTCAGAAGTGGGAGCTTTCAACGCATCCACTCCCTTGGTGTTGCCTTTGATCCTGGCTAAGCTCAGCTTCCTGGGTGGGAGCCAGGGGTGGGAGCAGCCCTTCAGGCCCTCACCTGCTAATCACAGAAAAATGAGATGGAGGGGACAGGAGGCAATGGGCACTTAGAGCTGGTGGTCAAAGGCTGACAGGTGACCTGCAGAGAACACTGAGCTCAGGGAGCAAAGAAAAACTCGCCTCCTTCACAAACAGGGGCAAGCTGGTCAGAGGCCAGTGGAAGCCCTGCCCTCACCCACACCTAACGCTCTGTTACTGATCCTGTGACCACCTTCTGCAGCTGCCAGCCCTATTAAAAGCACCAAACGAGCAGCACCACAGGAAAGATAAGGCGGTCAGGTCAGTATCTCCCCTCAGGCCTTGGTGTTCTGCATACAGTTGACTCTTCACTTTCAGAAGGACTGCTGGGTTCTTATGTTTTCCAGAAATTTCACAGAATGCTTCAGGTATCACAGAGGTCCAGACTTTCTCGACCATACCCTGGCAGTGTGTTAAAAGAGGTGGAAAACAGGTCTCACCGTTGATGTCATAAATCCACTTTAGAAAACTATCCTAGGAAAAATAACCATGTCATTTCATGCCCTTTGCACATACAGTCTGCTCAGAGCTGTTGTTTACACTAGCAAAAAGTCGGAAAGAACTAGAAGGCCTAGCATACCAGCAGGAAGGATTATGTGGCTGCTAAGAGGAGAACTTGGAACCTCGACCGTCACCTCGTTTGGAATAAGGGTCTTTGCAGGTGTGATTAAGATCTCAAGACAAGAGCACCTGGATTAGGGTGCTTGCTAAATCCAGCAACGTTAAGCAAGACAGAAAAGGGCAAGACATAGAAATACATAATGTGGTAAGGCAGGGGTGGGAGACATTTGGCCACAGGCCCAGGGACACCAGGAACCCCCAGAGGCTGGAGGACACAGGAGGATCCTCCCTGGGGCCTCTGGAGAAAGATGCCTTGACTGTGGACTTCCGGCCTCCAGGGCTATGAGAGAGTAAGCTTCTATGGTCTGAAGGCCCCCGGCTTCTGGTCATTTGCTTCAGCAACCCCAGGAAACAAATGTGGATGTTAGAGAAGCAGTAATGCTGAAAACTGAATAGATAATAAGAACGTAGCAAGTGCTANGGGGCCTCTGGAGAAAGATGCCTTGACTGTGGACTTCCGGCCTCCAGGGCTATGAGAGAGTAAGCTTCTATGGTCTGAAGGCCCCCGGCTTCTGGTCATTTGCTTCAGCAACCCCAGGAAACAAATGTGGATGTTAGAGAAGCAGTAATGCTGAAAACTGAATAGATAATAAGAACGTAGCAAGTGCTAGATACATGTTTATGACAAACAATATGCTCGTGTGTGGAAGAGAAGGTAGAGATGATGTTGCTTTTACGCATTTTTTTTTTTTTTTTTTTTTAGTAAGGTTGTTTGAATGAACACATTTCAGGTCTTACAAATATAATGAGTAATGTGGCCTGTTCACAACCCTGAAAATACAAGTCTGGCCACCCTGTGTGGCAGGACAGCCGCCACAGGACCAAGCTGTTTTTCACTCTGTTCAAGTGCACATTGGAGTCTTGACCCCAGCAATACCACCTCACAGACCCACCACTGAAATCTGAGTGTCCACCCACCCCTGCTTCCCTGTCTGAGACAGAGTAACCCCCTCTCGGGCCACAATCCCTGCCTTTGTCTTTACCAAATACTCTCTCACAAACCCCATCACCTCCCCACTCTCCAGCGCCACCTTCCACAAGCCCGAAGAAAAAGATGGGGCAAACATCATGTCATTTCTTGACCTAGTTCTGATTAAACAGCCCCAAGAAAGTGTAAACTTGCATTTGCCTATGAAACAAGACACAGATCCCTCAGGGACCATTAGTCTTACTTGATTCAACTAAATGTGCCTATATGCAAAGTCCGTGTCTATTTAACCTATCTCATGCACCTATTTCAAATATTTTAAGTGGATTTTATCAAAAAGACATAACCATCCTATAATAATAAGTATTTCGTAGTATTTTAAATACTCCATTCCCTGTATCATTTAACACCTTCCATGGAGGAGGAAATGGCAACCCACTCCAGTCTTCTTGCCTGGAGAATCCCATGGACAGGGGAGCCTGGCAGGCTACAGTCCATGGGGTCTCAAAGAGCGGACATGACTTAGCAACTACACAGATACAGAAAACAAACTAATGGTTATCAAAGGAGAGACAGAAGTGTGATGGGACAAATTATGTGTATGGGATTAAGAGATTAAAAAGTCCTATCTATAAAACAGTAACAAGTTTATATTGTATCAGGTAAAGAATTATAGCCTTTATTGTATAATAACATTTGGTAGAGTATAACCTGTAAAATACTGAATCACTGTGCTGTACACCTGAGACTAGCATAATATTGTGAACCTACTGTAATTGGAAATAAAAAATTAAAAAAAAAAAACACCTTCCAGTCTTTTTGGTAGACTTTTGCTCATGTGACACAAAAGTATCATAAAGAAAATAAGGCAGAAAATTATATCCCCATCTTTAAGGTGAGAAAATAGAGAGAGACCTATTGCCCTTATATGTGGAACCTAAGAAGAAATGACACAAATAAACTTACTTACAAAACAGGAAGAGACTTAGAAAACAAACTTATGGTTGCCGAGGGGGAAGGGACAGTTCGGAACTTTGGGGAGGTCATGTACACACTGTTGTATTTAAAATGGATAACCGATAAAGACTTACTGTATAGCACAAGGAACTCTGCTCAGTGTTACATGCCAGCCTGGATGGGAGGGGGGTTTGGGCGAGAACAGATACATGTATATGTATGGCTGAATCCCTTCACTGTTCACCTAAAATTTCCATGACATTGTTAATCAGCTATACCCCAATACAAAATGTTTTTGGCATTAAAAAAAAAAAAGGCACAAAATAGAGACCTAAAATTAAATGACTTTTGCAAAGTTACAGAGCAATTCAGCAGCAGAGCCAGCATCTCTTTATAGGGAGAGATTGCTTAGCTTTTCTGCCATCAGTCAACATTGATGCTACTGTTAACGTGACTTTTCTCTAAAAGGATTTCTGCAAAAATTCTCTGGTTTTTCAACTAAGTCTCTAAATATTATCTGATGCTTGTCAGTCCCCATCTCAGATGGTCGGAAAGGTGACAGGGTATGTGAAGTTTCAGAGGTGCTTGGAAAAGAGGAGCTTGGCAACAGTGTGAAATGAGAGCTGGGGGTCAGTATTACAATTAGAAGTGGGTCAGAAAACCCAGCCCTGCCAGGTCACCTGGGGAGGGACAGTGGCTCTGGTGGCCCCACTCCTCTTCTACCTCAGCCTTTCTGCCAGCCTACCCACCCGCCCACTGGCTGCAAGGCCCTTCTGCCGGCCTGTAGTTCAGCCAGCTAATACTCTCCTGAACAAACCCTGTCTGCAGCCACTTTTTCACAGGTTCTCAAATATTGGGGTTACCAAGAGGGCTGGATGTTTGAAAGATAAAACAGAAAAAAAAAAAAAAAAAAAAAAAAACCTCACCAACATTACAGTGGTTATCTCAGAGTCACGGGATCACAAGTCTCAAATTTGCTTTTACACAATTTTTTAAATTTCTAAAATGTATCAGTTCAGTTCAGTTGCTCAGTCGTCTCCAACTCTTTGCGACCCCATGAATTGCAGCACGCCAGGCCTCCCTGTCCATCACCAACTCCTGGAGTTCACTCAGATTCATGTCCATAGAGCCAGTGATGCCATCCAGCCATCTCATCCTGTTGTCCCCTTCTCCTCCTGCCCCCAATCCCTCCCAGCATCTTTTCCAATAAGTCAGCTCTTTGCATCAGGTGGCCAAAGTATTGGAGTTTCAGCTTTAGCATCAGTTCCTTCCAAAGAAAATCCAGGACTGATCTCCTTTAAAATGGACTGGTTGGATCTCCTTGCAGTCCAAGGGACTTTCAAGAGTCTTCTCCAACACCACAGTTCAAAAGCATCAATTCTTCGGCACTCAGCCTTCTTCACAGTCCAACTCTCACATCCATGCACGACCACTGCTTTAAAAAAAAATTTTTTTTTAATCTGTTTTTATCAAGTGGCCTGGAGGCTAGCCAAAAATACCTGGATCCCACTTTAACCCAGGAGGAATGGCACACATAGGGGTTTCAGTAGGGCCCCGTGTCCACTGCTTTTTTCGAGTATAGTTGATTTACCATGTTGTTAGTTTCAGGTACACAACAAAGTGAATCAGCTATACATATAGCCAGTTTTTAAGATTTTTTTCCCCATATAGGCCGTTACAGAGCACTGAATAGATTTCCCTGTGCTGCACAGTAGGCCCTATTTTTTTTTTTAATATGGAATGCTTCATGAATTCGTGCCATCCTTGCACAGATGTCATGCTAATCTCTGTATCGTTCCAATTTTAGCATACGTGCTCCCGAAGTGAGTACCATGTCCGTTGCTCTTAATTCAGCTCCTTGTCATCCAAGAACCAAGATTTCCAGAGGCAGAGAAGCAATCTCCTCATTAACTATTGCTATGTCAAGTTTCAAAGCACTGGGCTGGCAGGTGGTGAGGGAAGCCTAGGGAGGGAAGCTTGCCTGAGCAGAGCACATGGGAGAATGACAACCCACAGCCCCTCCTGGGTGCAGACACAGTGGCCCACCAGCCCGGGGCCGCTCCAGCCAGGGAGCAGAGACGAAGTGGACAGACGCCCTCTCTGCAGTTCATATCAGGCCTCTCTCTGCCATTTCCTGTGGCTGGCTTAGTGGTTGGCAGAGGCAGTGCCACCCCAGACTTAGAAGTGGAGCATCTGGGAGCATGAAAGGCTGGCTCTCAGCTTCCCTGTGGCTGGGAGGGTACCAGGCAGGCTGGACAGAGGGCCGAGTTTGCCAGGAAGTGGCAGCAGAGGTGTAACGCCCAACTGGTCCTCTCAGACTCGGGCTCAGAAGAGGGTGGAGTGGCTCCACTGCATTACAGGGAAAGGTGTGGGGCTTGTACCGTGAGCCCGTCACGGGAGCTCGGGGCAGGTGAACAGTGAGGCAGCTCTGCAAGAGCGGACGTGGACAAACACCCAAGACTGGGTTTAAAAGCATGGCGCATGTGTGCAGCACGCCATCATGTGTGGAGAAAGAGGAGCTGAGCATCAGAGGTTACCTGGAAGGATCCAGGTGGCAATGGTGGTGGGTGGGGGCCGGGGTGCGGAGCAGGAGGGAAAGACACTTTTTCACAGACACCCTGTGCCTTGTTTTAGACACATAAAACATTGTTTATAAGAGCATGAACATGTGAACAAACATATCCATGGTGTCACCTGCACAAAGCTACGAAATACGCCCTCAGCCCCTCTCCAGAGGCAGCACCGTGTCCCCCCCCGACTGCCCACCCCACCCGTGATGGCCCATGCAGCCTAGCTGCTCCTTACCTCACCATCTCCCCAGCTGCCCTTCAGCCCCGAGAACCCAGTTGTATCTCAGAACCAGTGGAAGCAACCCACTTGCTGGGGCTGAGGTGGCATATGTGAGGACGGCAAGCTCCAGTGACTGCTTTTTGGGAACATGAGGGGTACCATGAGCAGTGAGGGATGTGGATTATGGAGGGGACTCCTGTCTTGGGCAAGCTATAGCCTGGGGGTCACTTCACCCTGGGGTCTCCATTTCCTTCACATACAAAGAAGGGGTTGCAATGGGGGTCTTTCTAGATCACATGCCGCAAAGCCCACCTCGTGGCCACTTCTCCGGACCCGCTGTGTACTAGGTGCTTTGAGCGCAGGCCCACCGAAGCATGGCGCGTGCTCTCTGTGCAGGCTGAAACATTCTGGGAGCCACACAAAAAAGTGGAAAAAACAGGAACAGATTTTATTTAGTCCAATATATGCAGATTATCATTTCAATATGCCATCAATATAAAAATTATTGAGTCTCATTCTTTTTAGCTCTATGTGTTTGCAATCAGTGTATATTTTATATTTACACAACATCTTGATTTGGCCCAGCCACAGTTCAAGGGCTCAAAGGCGGCTGAAGCTAGTGGGGACCTCCCTGGTCAGCACCGGTGCTGGAGTGACCAGGTGGGCCGCCCTTCGCTTCAGATGTCATCAGGCTCCATGCTGAGGCCGGTCAGAGCAGCAGCTGCATTCCCAGATAAGGCCCAGCCACTCGAGCAGCGGGTCCAGCTCCTTGCCAGAAGAGGAGGGCAGCTGGGGCTGGATGCCAGACAAGACTGCAGAGCACCAGGCGAACAAGAAGCAAAGATGCCCACGGCCTGGAGTAGGGTCACATAGGCTTTGGGGTGATAGAAGTCAGAGTTTCCACAACACAACCGCCCTCCCCCACAACTAAGCAGAGGCTGCTGTCACGCAAGTTACATCCACTCGTTCTCTGACATGCCTCTGAATACCTTCTAACCCCTGGCTCTCAGCTGGGCAGTGAGGACATAGCCACCTCTCATGGGGCTCCTACTCACCCAACTCACCCAGAAATTCCTGTGAGAGGAAAATCACCTTAGAAATGAGGTTAAATCACTTCCCAACAGCCACACCCTAACAGGTAAGAGGGCAGCCTCCCCCAGCTTCAACATTGCAGTCACACACCTCAGCTTCAAAGAGGCCCCAGAATCCCAGTCGCAAGGCATGGGGCCACCACCACAGAAAGCATATGCAACAGGGGCCAGGAGAAGATTCCCAGAGGCAACCCACCAGGCGAGAGGGGAGCTGGGCCTCCAGAGGATCAGCAGGCGCAGAAGGTAGAGGTGCTCAGAAAACCATGACTGCCAGCGGCTGGATCAGGCCCCACGTGAAGTGGGGGTGTCAGCCAAAACCAGTGCCCAAGGTCTCTACACTCCGTAAGAACTAGGGTTTTACCCTCAGGCCAGGGGAAGCCGCTAAAGAGTTCTACCTGTCGCACGAACAGGACCAGCTTTTAAAAATCACTGTAAAGGAGAAATCCCCAAGCCTGATCGGCTCCCTTTCTCTCAGTATGTTTTACAACACCATAGGACTTAACCTCCCAAGGCCTGAGGTTTACTCACTCCATCATTTTATGAAAGTGATGCCGCTGACCTGGAGCTCCTGAGAGTCTTAATGCAAAGCTGATAAGCCCCTGGTTTTCCTGGCCTGCTAGGCACCTCCACTCCCCAGCCCCACAGCAACAGTCTCCACATCCCCGCAGAGAGACAGGGAGGATTCTTGCAGCCACTGAGAGAAAGCACTGAAACATTTCAGCTGCACAACCGCAGGGCCCTACTGTCTCCCGCCCCCAGACATCGTTCACTGCCTCCCAAGCCTCCCCTCTGCCCAGCCCCCTCCACACATCCTTCCAGCTCCCCTGATTATCCGCTCCATTTTCAGTGCATCAGCTTTGGAGGCTGGCCTACTTTCCAAGGACATAGGAGCAGAAACACTTGTGCATTATACGAACAGCAGAACATAACTGGAACAGGACACAGAAAGGGGGGAGCCAGCAACAGAGCGTGCCAGGGATGCAGCAGCAGCAGGTGAAGGAACCAGCAAGGCAGAGCACAAACCATCACCTTGAGGGCAGTGGGGGGCAGCAGGCGGGAGGGCAGACACCTCCTCACACAGCCCCGCTTGGCCACTGACGGCTGGAACACTGAGCTTAGTCCAGGAGGCAGCTGCCCAGATCCCCTCACCCAGTTAGAAGAGGACCTGAGGCTCAGGAAGCCACGCTCAGTGTGAGCAGAGGGCAGCCCACGGCACATCTCGGGGCTGGGCGAGGAGCGGGGAGTGATAAGCCAGAGCAGACTATGGAGCCTGTCCCGGGGACCACCTTCAGAGATAAGTGTTCCATGCAAGTGAAAGGCCAAGGTCCCCCAAGCAGGACCTTGCTCTGAATTTCCAGCTGCGTGAAAGACCAATCCCTGCCTCTGCAGGAAGACGGATCGTGTCAAGGAATGCCAAGGAGGAAGCACTCCCTTCCCACAACCCCTCCTCTGTAGGGGCCTCTGCAGGGCTGCGCATCTTGTCTCCACAACACCCACCAGGCCCGCCAGAGCGGGGCGCAAAGGGGAGGGTGTTGAGGCAGCCTGACACGGTGCCCCTGGAATTAGGCTGGCCGCGCTGGCAGGGCTCATCCGGCTGCAGGAAACAGGCTGCCAAGGACGAGTAACTCTGCTCCTCCGGCATGCTTCAGGCGCAGGGGGTTGAGGCGAACAGGGAAGACCACTCAGTGCTGGATGGGAAGCCGGCAGAGAGGAGGAGACACGGCCTCGCGGATCCGCTGGAAGATCTGAGCCAGCTTGTAGAGGAAGGGCAGGGAGCGAGGAGATGCTGCAGGGAGAGGCTAGTCAGTGCCCGCCCTACCCCTCCTGCCCCAGCTCGGCCACTCCTCCTGCCAAAACTCTCCCACCTGGGGAGTGACCACGCCAGTGCCCCCCACCCCACAACAGGAGGGAACTTCCCTTTCTCCAGAATATAATCTCTGGGTTGTATTTTCTTTACGTGGATGAGAAAAAACTTCAGTTTGCTGAGAAAAAGATCCAAATTTATTTTTAATCTAACTTTTTAATACTAAAAAATTGGTAATGATGGCTGCCTATATGTAGATGAATTTGGGAAGAGACTTTTCACTACATTCCTCTTTGTACCTTTTAAGTTTGAAGCCAAGCGACAATAGTACCTCTTTTTATCATAAGTTAATTATATTAACAATAAAAGTAAAAATAGCCTCTTGTGAATGAGAGCTGAGCTGGCTGCTTTGGTTTGTTTTTCCTTATTTGAATTGCTGATTTTTTAATAGACTTTCTTCCTTCTTAAAAAGAAATATGTTACTTTTAAGAAAGCTATTCCAGTCCACCCTCTTCATGTCCTCCTGGGCAGGTTTTAATTGCAGCCCAGCCCTGGGCTCTCACCAACCTGCACGGACTGTCCTGAGTGCTCCTGGAACAGCCTTTTGCCATCCCCACTCAGAAGACCAGGGTTCTGAGACTGAAGGACTCCTAAGAACCACAAAAATCTTTCTAATTTTTACTGTCTCTGGAATAAAGTAAAAGGTCAGAGCGTGGACAGGACTGAACACAAACTCCTCAGCTTTCCAAAGGGCTAACCAGTGACTCTCTCCTCAAGCAAACATAGCTGTTCAGAGGGATCTCTTGTTCGGTACCAGCCATGGGGTCAAAGGGACAAGCTGAGATGTGCAGAAACAGCTCCCGGACAAGAAAAAGGGAAGGGGGGACACAGCAGGATTTGGGGATAAATGAAGAGCAGCAGATAGAATGTCTGTGTGACCCTGGAGCAGTCACTTCTCTCTGGTTCTTAGGTTTCCAAACCGAAAAAGAAAATGAAAGCGAAGGGATTGAAATTAAGGGTTTCCAGTTTTCCTTTTAGTTTTGAAAGTTATACAACCCTAAGTCTAAATTCATGAGAAGAGGTTAGGTTATAACTCATACAAAGTCACACACAGAAAAGTTCACGAGTGAGCTCCTAACCTCTGGCCCAGTGCTCACAAGGTCTGAGGGATTCACCCTCGGGAAAGAGCACAGTAGAAAACAGCAAGAAATCATCAAAGTGTCCAGAGGTATCACCTCATACTGGTCAGAATGGCCACCATCAAAAAAGTGAACATGAAGTCGCTCAGTCGTGTCCAACTCTTTGCGACCTCATGGACTGTAGCCTGCCAGGCTCCTCTGTCCATGGGATTTTCCAGGCAAGAACACTGGAGCAGGCTGCCATTTCCTTCTCCAGGGGATCTTTCCAACCCAGGGATTGAACCAGGGTCTCCAGCACTATAGACAGAAGCTTTTACCGTCTGAGCCACTAGGGAAGTACCCCCTCCCCACCCTCCACCAAAAAAAAAAAAGTCTACAAGCAATAAATGCTGAAGAGTGTGTGGAGAAAAGGGAACCCTCCCACACTGTTGGTGGGAATGTAAACTGGTGCAGCCATTATGGAGAACAGTATCAAGGTTCCTTAAAAACTAAATAAAGCTATCATAGGACCCAGCAACCCCACTCTTGGGCATATATCCAGAAATAAGCATAAGTCAAAATACACGTGCACCCCAGTGTTCACAGCAGCACTATTTACGACAGCCAGGACTTGGAAGCAACCTAAACATCCTTTGAGAGAGGAATGTCTCAAAGCCTCCTTTGAGACAAAGATGCAGTACCCACACAGTGGAATATTACTCAGTCATAAAAGGGACAAACGAAATTTGTAGAGACATGGATGAACCCAGCGGGTGTCACAGAGTGAAGTTAAGTCAGAGAGAGAAAAACAAGTATTATATATTAGCACAAATACTGTGCAATCTAGAGAAGTGGTATAGATGACCTTATTTGCAAAGCAGAAACAGAGACATAGACATAGGAAACAAGTGCATGGATGCCCAGGTGGAAGGCGGGAGGACGCTGGGAGAAGGAGATGGACATACATATGCTATCAATACTATGTGCAAAATCGAAGCTGATGGGGACACGCTGCGCAGCATGGGGAGCTCGACTCGGCACTGCAGCGGTCTGAGCGGGAGGGAGGCCAAAGAGAAGGGGCATATACACACACAGCTGACTCACTGCGCTGTGCATCAGAAGCTAACACAACACTGGGAAGCAAATATGCTGCAATAAAGATCAATTACACAAAGAAATAACAAGGAATCACTGGAATGTTCAAAAACAGGGCACTGTAAAATCACTTATGGAAGTTACTGAAAGCTGGAATATTATTTAGTTGTGTAAAGTTTTAAAATCATTTTTTTTTCTGGTGGGGGGGGCCACAATTCATGGCTTACAGAATCTTATTTCCTTGACCAGGAATCGAACCCAGGCCTTCAGCAGTGAAAGCAAGGGGTCCTAACAACTAGATCGCCTGGAAATTCCCTAAAGCCATGTTTTAAAGAATACTTATAGGGGGATGAGGAACTGGAAGATGGCTGTCAAAAAGTCCTTTCAGTTATAAGATAAATAAGTATTAGGAATGTAATGTACAACATGATGACTATAATTAACACTGCTGTATGTTACATACAAAAGTTAAGAAAGTCCTAAGAGTTTCTCACCACAAGGAAAAAATTTTTTTCTATTTAAAAAATGTTTTATCTACATGAGAGGATAAATGTTCACTGTACATACTGTGGGAATCATTTCATGATGTATGTAAGTCAAATCATTATGCTCTACACCTTAAACTTACACAGTGCTGAACGTCAATAATATCTCAATAAAACTAGAAGGAAAAAAAAAAAAAGAGTACTTAATGACAAGCGAAACTGCACCTACATCCAGAAAAAGACTAGCGACTGCAGCAGCTGACTGAGGGTGATTTGTTTTCTCCTTTATACTTTTCTCTATTTTCCATATTCTCTAGAATATATTTTTCCTATTGTAATTGTATTTCTACAACATAATTATCTTTTAATTTAATGTAACTTTTTTATACATTATGATGAAGCTTTCTTTTTTCTTTTTTAATTCTGAGGGGACTTCTTGGTGGTCCAGGGGTTGAGAATCTGCCTGCTAGTGTCTGATCTCTGGTCTGGGAAGACCCCACGTGCTGCAGGGCAGCTAAGCCCATACACTGCACCTACTGGAGCCCGAATGCTCTACAGCCTGGGTGTGGCACAACTGCTGAACAGCTCCTGCTTGCCACAACTAGAGAAAGCTTGCGTGCAGCAATGAACACCCAGCACAGCCAAAAACAAACAAACCCTGAGGCTCTACTCAGAGTTCACCCCGGACATCCAGAGTCGACAAGGCAGAGGGGACTTTCTCCAGGACTGGCCTCCCCTTCAAGGTGGGCTGGCTCCAGTTCAGGTCCAGCAACTCCTCCTTGCAGATGAGACCAGGGAAAACCCCCAGGAGGGCTCCCAGGCCCAGCCCTGGTCAGTGGCCCTGTCCTGGGAGGGTGGGTAGGGAGGCAGGTGTCCTCACCTGGATCAAACCTCAACACCAGGAGGCAGAGGAGCAAGGCGGCCAGCAGGCTCTTACTGAAGGGCAGAGAAAAGAAGTGGCTGACTGCAGAGTCCCAGAGCTGGCGCAGCAACGTCAGTAGAGACAGGAACTTGTGGGAGGAGGAGCCTGGTGGGGAGACAGAGTAGAACTTCAGTAAAGAAGCAGCTTCCCAACTCTGAGCTTTGAGTCTAAGTCAAGCCAAGACTGGTTTCCTCATGCAGTCTACAAGATGGTTGGAAGGGAGCTCCCAGACATCCAGAGATGCCTTCAGCACTGATTATATCAGAACACCAACTCCATCCAAGAGGACTGTGACAACACCAGACACCACCTCCACAGAAGAGGACTCTGGCATCACCAGACATCAGCTCCAGAGGAGAGGATTCTGATGTCACCAGATACCAGCTCCAGAGGAGAGGGCTCTAACATCACCAGACGCCAGCTCCACAGGAGAGAACAGTGATGTCACCAGTCACCAGCTCCACAGGAGAGGACTCTGATGTCACCAGACACCAGCTCCACAGGAGAGGACTCTGACGTCACCAGACACCAGCTCCACAGGAGAGGGCTCTGACATCACATCAGCTCTGTAGGACAGGACTTCAACAGAAATGTCAACTTAGCTGGGGAACCTGGTACACCTGGTGTTGCTTTAACAGCTTCACAGTATTCTTCATATTCTGGCCTAAGACATATGCACAGTTACATAGCAATAATTCTTGATGATCAGTAAAGGCAGAAAACAAAGGGCACCTCACAGGCACAGTGAAGAATCCCATCTTGGACTGAGCACAAACATGAACACCACCTCCAAGCCCTGAAGACACCCTGGACTCGCCGTCCGAGCACCTCCTCCCCAGGCACTGGACAGGCAGAGGGTTGATGGAGTTACATGGAGTCCCTGACGCCAACCACCTGCTGCACAGAAGTGACCCTGCCCCAGGAGGTCCCTGCTCTTAAGCACATGAAGACAACACCTCAGAGACAGGATTAGTCTTCTGAGGGCTGAAGGTCCTNTGTCAACTTAGCTGGGGAACCTGGTACACCTGGTGTTGCTTTAACAGCTTCACAGTATTCTTCATATTCTGGCCTAAGACATATGCACAGTTACATAGCAATAATTCTTGATGATCAGTAAAGGCAGAAAACAAAGGGCACCTCACAGGCACAGTGAAGAATCCCATCTTGGACTGAGCACAAACATGAACACCACCTCCAAGCCCTGAAGACACCCTGGACTCGCCGTCCGAGCACCTCCTCCCCAGGCACTGGACAGGCAGAGGGTTGATGGAGTTACATGGAGTCCCTGACGCCAACCACCTGCTGCACAGAAGTGACCCTGCCCCAGGAGGTCCCTGCTCTTAAGCACATGAAGACAACACCTCAGAGACAGGATTAGTCTTCTGAGGGCTGAAGGTCCTCTGTGTATGCCTATGTGTCACGAACAGAGAAAACAAAGATCAGGGGGTTAAAAACTACCAGGAGGAAAACTTCAACTCAGCATCAGGAAGAACTTCCCTACACAACTCTCCACAGCTAAAAGGCACTGCTTCAGGAGACGGTGAAGTAACATCCCAGCCGGGCCAGCACAGTGGAGGCAGATCCACTGACAGGAGCCCACGGAGGAGACGACTTTCAGGAGACAAAAGTGAGGCTCTGAGACCTGAACCGCCTGCCTCCCAAAGCCAACTGCAGAGGGGCTGGGCTTTCGAAGCACCTCAACAGATTTCTTATCCCACAGTCTGTAAGGTACTCATACAAAGCATTGTTCCCAAGGCCCAGGAAGGTCATGATGGACCCCACGTCCAAGAGGAAGCCCTCAGCTTCTGCACAGAGGGCTGCAGAAGGACGATGTCCCACCTTCCTGGTTTAGTGTCTGCGTCTCCTCAGAGCCAGAGTGTCCATGTGTCTGCTGCTGCCTCGCTGCACTCACGGCCTGAAGCGCGTCCAGCCGCTGCTTCTCGCTGAAGGCTGCAGAGCCCACCACCAGCTCTTCAGCCTCTGACAGGAGGCCCAGAGGAAGTAGCACCCACTGCAGGTGAAGTTCTGCTAAGGATCTATATTCTGGAAGGCCCTGGTTGTCAGGGTCTTGAAGCCAAGCACGGACTCCATCCAGCACGGCTCCAGGCTCTCGCATTTTGCTGTATAAAAGAACGCTGCAACCCCAAATAATCCAATCCCAGAAAAAAGAGTGGTCAATGCTTCATGGTTTGTTAATTTCTCATAACCACTAAACCTCTCCTACCCAGCCCCTCCTTTGTGTCCACAAGTCCTTCCCTAAGGGACACTGACACGGTAAGAATCAGGAGTTCTTAGAAGCAGCAAGCAACTCTCAGCTCTGGCACCCCCACTTCTGTCACCCCACTTCATGTCTCCCATCCCTTCCTCTTTTCCCTATCCCACTCCTAAAGTCCTTCTTCCTCATCTTTTCATGCATATGTTTTGAGTCTGGAGGGCGCCAGTGGGACGGGGGCTGGGGGACAGGGAAAGAATTAGATTTAAAGGGAAATGGTATGGAAAGAAAAAGAGGAGATATGAGAACTGAAGGCGTGTGCTGTGCTTAGTCGCTCAGCCATGTCGGACTCTGTGTGACCCCATGGACTGTAGCCCGCCAGGCTCCTGTGTCCATGGGGATTCTCGGGGCAAGAACACTGGAGTGGGTTGCCATGGCGTCCTCCAGGGGATCTTCCCAACCCAGGGATCAAACCCAGATCTCACGCATTGCAGGCAGATTCTTTACTGTCTGAGNGACTGTAGCCCGCCAGGCTCCTGTGTCCATGGGGATTCTCGGGGCAAGAACACTGGAGTGGGTTGCCATGGCGTCCTCCAGGGGATCTTCCCAACCCAGGGATCAAACCCAGATCTCACGCATTGCAGGCAGATTCTTTACTGTCTGAGCCACCTGGGGAGCCGAAGAATACTGGAGTGGGTAGCCTATTCCTTCTCCAGGGGATCTTCCCGACCCAGGGGAAAACCCTCTTGCTTCTGCACTGACTCAGTGGGGAAGCAGTAAGAACCTAAGGACCTACCACAGTTCCAGGACTTTGGGGGGCAGCTTCTCAGGAGCCTGGTAATATTGAAGAACCCAGGACAGGACTTCCCGCCACCGATCCATTTCTGCCAGGGCCTGGATGCCCACAACACACAGAGAGCATTTCACCTCCAAGGAGCTGTCAGCAAAAAAGCCAATTTGAGTTCAGAAGTGGTTCCCCTGCACTGCCATTCCAACCTTCAGCCTGGGACTGTTCTTTACCAGCTCCAAAGTCAGTAGCCATTACCTCTCTGCTGCTGCTAAGTCGCTTCAGTCATGTCCAACTCAGCCACCCCATAGACGGCAGCCCACCAGGCTCCCCCGTCCCTGGGATTCTCCAGGCAAGAACACTGGAGTGGGTTGCCATTTCCTTCTCCAATGCATGAAAGTGAAAAGTGAAAGTGAAGTCGCTCAGTCCTGTCGGACTCTTAGCAACCCCACAGACTGCAGCCTACCAGGCTCCTCCGTCCATGGGATTTTCCAGGCAAGAGNAAAGTGAAAGTGAAGTCGCTCAGTCCTGTCGGACTCTTAGCAACCCCACAGACTGCAGCCTACCAGGCTCCTCCGTCCATGGGATTTTCCAGGCAAGAGTACTGGAGTGGGGTGCCATTGCCTTCTCCCTATTACCTCTCACCTCCCCTCATCCCCAGTATTCAAGAGGGCCTCACAATTATGAACCATCTCATGAGCCCCAGCAAGAGAAAACTGCCCTTTGCCCAGGAGCTAAACGTTTCTATAAATCTAAAGGCCAACCAGCACACTTCTCTGTATCCAGGTAAAGTCAGGGTTAACCAACAGGAAGCGGTGATTTACTCCCAAGAGGAAAAGAACAGCTGCAGCACAGATGTGGGTGGAAAGAGGACCAGCCCTAAGAGTCGCTTAGTGAAGAAAGGGCAGAAGCAGTCTCCACCCGAATGCAGCATCAGAATCACACCCTCAGCTTTGACAGCACCCAGTCTTCACCGACCCCCAAACACTCAGCGAAGGCTCCCCAGTTCATCCTTCTCTGGGGCCAGCTTTGACCAGTCTACCCATGCTCTCCCTAGTGTGATCTAATCCAATGAGCAATGCAGGACCAAGATTTCAATTCTTTGATCCAATCCTACAAGAGGACCAGAACACGACTCCTGCTCTGAACCTCAACCCGAGGAGTGAGGGGGACTACTTCGGGGAGGGGTAGAAGGAGAGGACTTCTGCCACCAGCTTACTGCAGTAATTTAACAAATCAATTCTATCTTCCCATTAGACCACTCTACCCTGG
>SJYA01006756.1:2610-16623 GCA_006410615.1 Neotragus moschatus
ATATATATATATGTATTTGGAGAGAGACAGATGTGCCCGCGGCTGAGACTTCTCCGGTATAAGCGGCCCCTGACTGTGCATACACATTGGTGCGCGTATGTAACATGGCGGCGAAGGAGGCGCTGCTGTTGTGTGAACACTGAAGACCTTGTCTTGGCAGATCTCAGCGCACTGTGATAGCAGTCAGCAGATCTTGTCTGGGAGGGGGATATCGAGCACCCCGTCTGATCACTTTTCTTCCCTTGTTGTCACCGTTACCGATACATGCGTTGGTGTGATAAGCTAAAACTTAGGCCTAATTGGTACGCCTGTGTAGGCGTCCGGGCATCCACGTATGTGCCATAGTGTCGTATATGTATCCAAACGTATGTATGCGTATGTATACAGCTACGGATTTGTAGCACAAGCGATCCGCCACCACGTGCGTAGGCGTACAGCTCCTCACATGCTTGCACAGCTCGAGTGTTTGTGAATACCCTGGACGGAAAGGTGACGAAAGTTAATCGCAGACGGCGACGCCTAAGTAGCTGTAGGGCCGACGCCGAACCTCCGATGGGCCTTGTGGGCGCGAGAATCATACTCACCATCACGTCTCCGGCAATTTCAGCGTAGTCTCGCGCTTCATCCAGCACGCCGTCGGCGAAACGCTGAGTAAACCACTCGTGGAAGTTTCCGCTAACGGTGTAACCGGTTCTGCCCTTCCAGACGCACGCTTCATCGTAGTCGACACCACTCGACATGACGCCCCCCAGGCCTCTGCACCCACCGTGTTCTTGAGGTCCTGTAATGTTTTATCTGCCTAGTGAGGAGGAGAAACAGGGCACCAAGGCCCTGTAGGGATCCCCTCACGCCTCTGCAGCCGCCTTGTGCGTGTGGTCATGTAGCGTTTCATCTGCCTACTTGAGATGATAAACGGGGCAACAACGCTTTCCGTGTTTGTGCGGACGCATAACAGGCTCGGGGATATTTCGCTGGTACAGGATGACGAATGCCCTAGCTCCCACTGACGGAGACCATCGTAGGAAACTGCTAAAAGGGAAGGAAGAAAGCGTGTGCGGCTGCCGATGCGTAAAGCTGCACGTATACACGTTGCTTTGCGTGGTAACCGTATCCACTTTTTCTAGTGAGAGGGTGACGGTTAGCAAGCAGACGCAGTCACATTGTATGCGCCCCTTGATGATCCATGGACTTGACCGTCAGCTGTAGAAGTGGATACCTGTCACGGCGTTTCTCGGATGTGCGGAGGCCGTAAGCGCAGCTCTTGTAGACTGCCGCGCGAAAGCGAGACGCACTCTGCGCGTTCACAAATGTCAAATATGGCTCTTCGCCCTTGTACGGTGCGGCCACTCAGGCAACAAATACGCCTTCGTCTCTTGAGTCCGTGCTCAAAAAACTTCATAGGTTGCGGCCTATGAAAATCTCTGCGTGACGTTCATTTGGACGAATGTGCAAATGCGCTTGTCCTGATTGCGTGTTCCCGTACGCGTCCACAGGGGCTTCGTTGCTTGCCTCGGTAGCTGGTGTCTACCATTCGGTTCCTCCTGCTCCTTGCGGATCTACAGGCCTAGTGCTGGAGTGACCAGTGGACACCACTGTTGCTCGAGCATGCCCTTCTTCTTTGTCCTCAACCCTTGACACGTGCGACGAGACAGGAAGGAAATGAGCAGAGCAAACGGTGGAGCGCCAGGTAGTCAGCTCCATGGGCTCTCCGTTGTGAGCAACCCCAGCGAAGCAGCCCGTCGTGGAAGGCTGTACACGTGCTGTGTGCATCTATGGGTGCGGTGTGGTTATGCAATGTGCGTGTGCGTATAGGTGTGTTCCGTAGGTATTTCACTGGTGTTGGTGGGCCTTGCAGAGTGGAATCAAGCTAGTGATGTTTTGTGATACCTACAGCGCCGCGGCTTGTACGCCGGCGTATGCTTTCTGCGTGTGCTACGAAGTTGTAGACGTGTGCACATATATATGAGACAGGGTGGCGAAAATCTGGGTGTGCACATAATATGCGTTTGGCCTGTAGGCACTTGGCCGGCGTGCGGTGCAGTGCAAACTGACATCATATCTAGTAGTCTTCTGACTGCTATGTCTGAGAGTAGTCCTGAGAGCTGAGCACGCTCTGCCCTGGAGTTGTCACACGAGGTGTACTTTACAGTAGCAGCAAGCTTCGAAGGAACTCGTGGGCATAAGGTCGGATAAGGGAGGGGTGTTCGCTGTGCTCATCTAGCGCACGTCTACCAACTCTGTACTCTCCGTTGTCCCACCGCGCACGCGCTTGCACACAGATAGGTACTCTCCTGTCTTGTTCCCGCCGCTGTGTGTCTTTGCTGTCTCAATCTACGTACTGCACGTGCCTGCCGCTGCGCAGGGGTTCTACTCTACAGCATCAACATCCTTTAAGCACCACCCTTCTTCAACTGAAACAGACGCAAGCAGTGCAGCGTCAAAGACGGCTGGCGATGCGACGAGCGGGTCGTTCAAGGTGTCATATTGATTGCGCACGCATCGCCATTTCTAGCGCTTGTATCCGTTTCTTCTAGCACGTGACCGTGCACCATCCGAGCAGAAGCATGCTTAAGGCTGTGCGTTGTAATAAATGTACAGTGGCAGCCCCAGCAAGCTGTTAAACGCTGTACACCTGGGCACGTGGCCCTTAGAGCGACGCGGCTCTGGTCCGCAAAGGGTAGCAGGCACTTCAGCCTCTCGCTTGTCCGCCCGCTGGGTGTAGCGTGCTCAGCACGCTTCTAGGGTGTTAACAACAACTTCCATTGGGGCTCCCTGCCCAAATCATTTTATTTCTTGGGAGCGGTCGCCGTTATTCACCAGCAGTCGATGAATGTGGGACAACAGGCAGAGTGCGTCCAGCAACCCGACAGCGCAACGGCTTAGCTAACTGCTGCGCGTCAGTCGATCCAGACAAGATGCGCACCCAGATTTTCTTTCCCTTCCCACAGCCACTACTCACTTCATCCGTTTACAGCAAGCAGCGAGGCCGCAACGGAAAGAGTCACTGCGTTATGGAGAGAATTCTCTTCTCTTCAAGAAGCAGGGGCTCTGTAGCGGCAACACGCCACCGCTTTCTCTTCTTGCTGCCTTCCTCTTGTGAGACTGTGGCTTCGCGGAATTCATAATCTGCTAGTAGGTCACCCGCAGCCGAAAGCTGGGTGTAGCTCTGAGCTCTGCGTCAACATCAGGCGCTGGTCGCTACTGTGCAAGGTGCTAGGCATCTAGTGCGTTTCGAGAGCTGGAGGGAGTCCCGAACGGCAGTGCGAACCGCATCTTTCAACTGGCTATGCGTAGTCAGCCGCTGCAAGAAGGCAGGCGAGCGCTCAGCGTAGACTTACCAGCCTCCTGGCGTGTCCATTGGACGCTGGCGGCCTGAAGTTTATCAGCGACGCTTAGACGGCCCCGAACAGCATGCGCAAAAGGACCCGGTATCAGAGGCGTCAGACGAGGCGTCGCACTAATTGCACCGGATTCTGAAGAAGTGCCGTGCACGTGCACATCATCCACGAAAAGCAGCGAGGTACGAGCGGAATCGACTTTATCTAGCTAGTCAATGTGACGAAATTTTGCACAAGCTAGTAGAGGCCCCTTTCTGCAGTACCCCTCAGGCACGTGAAACCCACACCGGCCCAGGTATTAGCAGTAGTGTTAGTATAGGTAGTGGCACTAGTAGCAGCAGTAGTGGTGGTCACGGAAATCCCACGCGGCCAAAAGGCAAAAGCAGGGGAACAGTCGTGATATATATGCGTCCTCTATATCTACACTGTTCTGCACGCGTGTGCGCGGCTTTTGCTGCACGTACGCCTGAGGTATATGCAGTGTGTGCTAGTGGGCTTGTGTGCGCCTCTCACTGTGTTTAGAACACGCACATCTTCACACACACGACGACGAGAGAGAGTGTTGGCTGCTTATAGGGACGAGGAGAATAGAGCGCTTCTGCCAAAGTAAGAAACGCCATCCTTGTTTCGTAAATTCGTGCTCACTGAAGTCTGTATATGCTCTAGCGTACCCGTACGTGTAATGCGTGGTGAGACTAGCTGACGGCATTTCGTCGTGTCGATACCGCTCCGCGATACATGTGAAACCCCGATTGACCCGACAATCCACAAAAGGAGTGAGATAACTGGGGGGATGCTACGGGAACAGCTGTCGCAAATTCTAGCTTCCTAAAATGCAGCTGATCAGCACATGGATGGCACATGGATAGCCGTTGCTCTGTGGGGCAGAAATATTCATGCTAGACGCACGCAGGTCGTCGTGCGTGCAAGACTTCTGCGCAGAGGGCAGACTCTACGTGGGAAGCGCGACCCAGCCTCGGGGGTGTCTTCTTCTACGAGGATTTCCAACGGTACCTTGTTCAGGAAACCAAAGTTACGTGTCCCAGCGGTTACGCACGTGCGGGCTGTGTCAAGGTTGCGGGAGCGGTTGTTTCCCAAGTGCTAGCACCCGTTGTCGTGAAAGAGAGCCGTAGCATAGAAGATAGACGTTCTCGGTGTTGTAGTGGTCATCTGGCTGTCTGCTGAGTACTGGACAGCAAGCGAATCGGACACATATGCTTATATACTCCTATGCACACGCACGAGCGGGCAGGCGTTTCCTGGTTGTCTACGTAGATGACGATCTGTTCGCCGTCCTGCCACGGACACGCCGACAGCAACTAACAGCGGAAGCTAAGGCTCACAGGAAACGACAGCGTAACTCCGCTGACAAGGGATCTCCTGGTCCGCACGCCTGCGCATTCGCGGCGGAAACCGTTTCTACTGGAGAAATCTGCGCAACTCTGCCTAAGGCAGTGTTCCTATTCTTCGGGCCTCAGGTCAGGCCGAGGAAAAAAAGTGTGCTCAATCAAGTGTTCCGGCCGCGCCTAAAGGAGACAGTCAGAGCTTCGAACCCGAAATGACCTGCAGACTACGGCTTGACCTACAATGGTGGTGCCCTCTTTTCTATGGCGTGTGTAAGCTGCCACGGACATGCAGCGGGAGGACGCACTCAGTATCGTAGACGTGTAGAACTAAGTCAGAGGAATCAATCGACTTCCCGGAAAAAAATTTCTGCGTGTCGTTCGGCTGCCGAGCGTCGGTATTTCCCTGCTACACGCAACCCCTTTACCGACAGAAAAAATCGTGGCACGCAGACGGTTTTACTCACGTACGGAAAATAAGCAGTCTCAGAAGCAGCGTGGCACGCAGACGGTGCCACTTACGTACGGAAAGTAAACTGTCCGAGGGACCAAAAAAGCCTGAGGTCCTCAAGCACGTCCCTGTATGCACTTTATAATGTCGATGGACGCTAATGTGCCCGACGCGTGCTTTGTGAACGTCTGCACCGTTGTTTGCCCGTTACAGATAAATTTGACCAGCTCGTTATCCACCCGGAAAAGCAGTGGAAGCCTATTTCTGTGTGCGTATGTATGTACATGTATATATATATATATTCACAGGTTTGAACGACTGGTGCTAACATATACATATATATATGTTCGACTACTGGTGGTAGCGTGGTAAGCGTATATACAAATATACAGAGAGCTCCGCGAAGGCACGTATAGCGACTTGTGCGTGCGCGCTCAAGTGGTAGACTGGGTGTGAAGCTCGGAGGGACGTGAGTTCTACAAAGCCTCCAGGGCCACCAGCACCACCAGGAACAAGAAGCCACAACAAAAGGAGCGGCGATGTAGCCGCAGAAGACACCAGCATCTTCCCTGCAACGGAATGCTTAGCATGAAGTACGAAAACGTCCCAGACTGTCACTTCCTGCTCTGCGCGAAGAGCTGCCCGCAGAATCGAAGGCTAACAGACATAACAGAGGAGCAGCGCCGGTTGTTTAGCTGTCCCCCGTTGCGGTATTAATTCGTGGGGTCATATTGCAGAAGGTTATAAAGCAGCGAGTTTGTCAGGTGCAGAAGGCGTAGCACCCCGTCTCAACGAGAGGTCCACTCAGCTATTGAAGTTGGCCAGCGCAGACACACCCTTCTACTTCTTTGGTAGTTCATCCTTCGATACTAACAACCGCTGTTATCCTGCTACCGCCTTCCTAGGTAATTGTCTGGTTTCTTTGTTCCTTCTGCGTCCTATGTACTCAGTTGAATGCAGAAGTCCTAGTAGAAATGCAAAGTTCCCCGCACTTGGCTAACCATGAAGCGACAAACGCTGCGCTTGAGTAGAGAGTGTACTGCAGCTTCCTGCCGGTGTAAGCACAGGACCGCTGTCTCTGCTGCTGCTGCTGCTCCCGCTCGTGCCTCCGGTGCTGTTAATGATGATCTGCAGGGACCACATGTAGACGTATTGCACCCTGCAGCCGCCGCGGTCGGAACTTTTTCCCTGACGCCCGGCGTGGCACGGACTCTATTGTAGTGACTGGCGTCTTGGTTTTTGGGCTGCGTGCCAGCGGGAAGGAAACACCGACCAGCAAAGACAAGAAGCGACACAGAGTTACTACTGCTTCCTCAATGCTGTGCCGGCCTACCTGTAGACTGTCAAAAACGAATGAATACCAATGGAGCTTTCGTGCCGCACAAGTGCGTTTATCGGAACCCCACTACGCAGGGACAGCAAGATATAGCTGCATCAAGTCGCTTTGCTAAGAGGTTGTCGTGCTTCGAAGCTCTCCGGTGTTGGTGCTGCGGCGACATCCGCCGACCCTATCTCCCGGCTCGGCTTAGTCCAGCAGCAACAACTCATACTATTGCGCCGAGGAGTATTAATATGCCCTACCACCACAGCTGAACGGTACCATACTGCAGTACGAGAACATGCTGATCCGCCGAAGAGAACTGCTGCGCCCTTCGAATTGCAGCTGCAACGCTAATTCATAAGTCCTCCTTCCTCCTAGAGCTCCAGAAAACACCATAACTCAGCCCCCCCGTCGCTCATCAGGCTGGCTGCTGGAGCCCTGTTCCGCTACACTGGTTCTCCCTTGCCCGTGCGACATCATCTGCCTCTCCTCCTTTCCATTGCTCAGGGAGGCCGCACACCCTTGCCGACTGCACGGCTTTTTCCTGGTGCCGCGGCTTCATCTGCTGCAACAATCCTGGCCGAATTCCTCGTATAGCAAGTGAACCGGCCACAAGATAGTACGCTTCTATGCTGAATGCCGTGAGACTCTCCTCTTTCGGTGGTCCCCATCGACTGCAGCATTACCCGCAGCCTCCCACGTTCAGCAAGTAGTCCACCCTGTTGTTCGCAAAACTCTTTTTCATTACCACCGTAAGGGGATGACCCCCCTGGTAGTCTTTCCCCTTGAGCGCCTGGAGCTTTTTCTCCGTACGCGTCTAAGCTGAAGACAGCACCGCTGTCTTCCGTTATTGTGGCCATCTATTGAAACGCCGCTGGTACGGTGTCCCCTTTAGCAAGTGGACTCTCCCGAATACGGCGTGCATCAACGCTAGCGTCCGCAAGGAGTGTCCCTGTCACTGTGTCCCTCATTTCCTGCGACGCACTGCAGTGTCCCCCCTCGCGCACGTGCATTTCCCTCTAGTGAATGCGCATCTACGCTTAAAACCCGAACGCTCATCGTTACAATGTCCTTCACATACTGCACCTTGAAAACCCCTGACATGGTAAACCGCTCCGCCCAACGCTCAGGTTGTACCGTTCCTTCCCGTAAGGGTGGCCTCTTATCTACCGCAACGCCGCCGGAAACAGTCCTCGTTGAGCACATAGCGCTCCTTATCAATAGCAGCCAGGCTAGACAAGACGATTCCTTCCTATAGCACAACACCCACGCCGCCGTTAGCTGCCCGTCCTTTCTGCGTATGTCCGGGCCTTTCGGGGCTGTCCGCGGCCCATGGTGGCGCTGGAAATGGTGTATAGAGTCCAGGCTTATACTGTTTTTACCGGCCTTCTACTCGACGTAGACAACTACGCCATACTACTTTCACCAGAAAGCATCGTAACTATTCCTTCCTCCTACTACCAGAGAGAACACGTCAGAGAGGTTCTATAGACCAGCAGTCGTCTTCCTCGTCGCGACCACGACAACATCAATCTAATCTTACTATCCCCGCCCCTACTTTGATAGTCGTGCTTTTCGCCGACTTCTTGACAGAGGAGTTGCTGTCGTGCTGTGGGTGTCGCTGCGCCTCTTGAAGGGCAAGGTGAAGCACAGCGTTAGTTCCCCTTTTCCTGAGAGCAGAGAAAACAGGCACACACCGGCAGTCGCCTTCCTCATCATCCTCGCTCCTTCCAGGTGCCTTTCCGCAGCAGACCCGGCCGCCAAATCGCAATGGGAGCTGCGCTTTAAAAACGAGAGCGACAGCAAGTCCGACCTTCCTGCAGTGCGACGTTCCTGCAGCGGCCCACTGCAGGGGAGACAGGTTCAGTCGACGGTATCTTCTGCCGTAACTAGTGTCCTAAGCACACAGGGCAGCGGTAGCAGTGCGTTAAAGCCATTGAGGGATCCGCCACAATAGCTGCTAGTTGCATGTTGTACTCTACTACACCAGCGTATCGCTGATAGAAACTCAGCTGCTGGTGCTATCGTATCCAGTTTGTGTGTGTCACAGTACCACACACACAATCCAACAGCACCGGCAGCCACAGCACAGCGTACTTCCTGGTGAACCGACAACAGCAGGCGCGCACAAGAGAAGGGACAACAAAAGGGGAAGGCTGGATGTGTTTGGTCGACGGAGCACGGGCGAAGCGAAAGGCCTCATCATCCCCGGTCAGCCGCAGTCCTCCAACGTTACTGCGTATGTACTATACTGCGTAGAGATGACTTAGAGCGGCAACAGTGGCGCAAGTGTTCCACTCTTGCGCCCCAACTACTATTGTTAGGGAATGCGGCTGCCTATTACGAACCGCTGCGCCTCAGAGCCGTCGTAAGAGCGTTATCAGTGATAATAATGGAAGTAGTGGTAGCAGTCGTCGAGGTTGCAGTCGTAGTAGCGAGATAATGAAAGTGTCCTACATATTTGTACAATATAGGGCAGCACGATTTCCCGGAGCAGGAGTAGCCGGACGCGGAAGAGGATGTGAAGCAGCGCCGGCACGCGTACTGGCCTCATACACCGCGTCATAGCAGCGAATGGCCACTATAACGGTGGGTAGATTCCGCGGACAGGTCCACCACTCTTAACAAAATCTCTCTCTTTTCTTTACATGTACAATAGTTGCTGTTGTTGGCACGGGCTGCAGCGTCGTCATCCCTGCGGACTGCTACTAGTAGTGGTGGAGGTGCCGTGGCCGGCTGTCGCGGGCTGCGGCTAAAACTGCAACAGAGGGGGGACCACTACCTACAGGGCGCGCGCAGTAGCAAGTAGAGCTGGCACTTCTTCTATCCCTTCCTCGTTCATATAATCTACACCACTGTAGCTATACTCCAGCAGAAAATAGCAGGTACAGGCGTGTTCTGTTGCTGGCTCTTGCTACATCCCTGCTACCGGGGTGTTCGCGCGGCATGGACGCTTCTCTCAACGTTGCTGCATCTGCTACCACTGACTGCTATTTGTGTGACGCGCGCTACTACTACAAGTACCACTACTGCTATCACGCCTGCTATTACTACTACTGCTACTGCTACTACGACTACTCGTGTTGCTACCCTAAGCCCGCTACTGCTACACTAGGCCTTCTACTGCTCGATACGCCTGCTACAGCTGCGCGTTTCTTCCCCTTCTGACGAGGGTTCTCCCGTTGGGGCTGATGGTGCTTTCTCCCGCAAAATTTTCCCGTGCTGCTTCATTGGCAGCTCGAATTGTATATTATGTTGCACTAGCTATCGAAAACTGACGAAAACGCAAACATGTTTTCGCACAAGGTACGCCTTTTTTGTTTATCACTTGCTTTTAATACTACTACTATACTACTGCTACTACTACCACTACTATTGCTACTGCGACTACTGCTACCACTGTAATTGCTCCCGCTGCTGCATCACCATTTAACGTTTTCTCTCTACTGCTCCCCCGTCTGGCCGCCCCGCGCCGCTTCTACCGCAACAGAAGAACACAACAGCAACACCACCAACCGGGTCCCACTACTACACCTCCTCCATCTTTTCCGCTGTCTCTTGATATGCTGCTGGTACAGCTGCAGCTGCAACTGCTGCTCTGCGCCCCCTCCCTTTCCTCCTGTTTTCCTTCCTCCTATCTCTCTTCCTCCTCTTCTTCCATCTTCTTTCTATCCTCCTTCCCACCACCTGCTCCCTCCCTCTCCTCCTCTTACTGTTCGCATTACAACCCTCTCTTCTCACCTGAGCGCCGGCGTGCGGGGCCACGGAAGAAGCGGGTGGTGGTCCTCCCCCTGTGCTTCACACGCTACTACAACTACTACGACTACGGCTACTGCTGCTACCAGCGTACATCTGTTGCTGTAGGCGCAAAAGCAGATGGTACCTTCGCGATCATCACTCTTCTTCGTTCCTCGGAGGGGCTGCTGTCTCCCCCCGGATATAAAATAGTTGTTCCTTTCTTTTATCGGTGCCGCTCCCCGGACTCTCTGCGCGCACGCGCGTCTAAAGAAGCCGGGAGAGGTGAGAGAGGAGGAGAGTAGCAGCGGGGCCCGCATCTTCTTCGTGCCTGCCGCCAGCCTGTGTTGTCCACGGCTCCTCCGTTCTGTTTCTTCCATACTCTTGTACCCCGCGCATCTTTTGTGTGCTCATACTAGACGTCTTTTCCGCTTCCTACAACGATTACCACCGCACTACTACTTCTACACTAGTACTTCTACAGTACGCCGACTGAAATACTGCCAGTGCCTCTACTACTACTACCGGCCGCCGTCCTGACGCAGGTACGCTTGTTATAGACTGCCGGGGCTCTTCTTCGTCGTCTTGTTCGTCTTCGTCGTCTTCCCCTCGTGCAACTGTCACTCACTACTATTGCTCCGTTCGTCGTTGCTGCTTCCCGCTGGTGTCGGTAGGGAGCCAGTAGTAGTAGTAACACTACTTGTCGGGTAGCACTGGTAATTATTGTAAGAGTCGTTAATAGTAGTAGTAGCGGTAGTACTGGTTCTTTCGGCTGTGATGCGTTGCGGCGTTCAGTTCCCGCTGCTGCGGCATCGGCCGTGAGAGCGCGCGCGCTGGAGCTCCCCGGCTTCGCTGCAACAACAGCAACACCAGCCAAGCCCCCCCCGCGCTTTGTTCTCCATTCCTTCGCAGAGAAGCCCCAGTGCGCGTGGTTTCACATAGAACTACCAAAACAACACTACAGCTGCCAATCTCCCTAATAATAGGGAGGCTATATCTCGTTTTTCCTGTCTTCTATTTTTTTCTCCCTCCTCGCTTCACTCACTCATCTTCTCTCCACGCATATATATATGTTATATTCGCCTCTCCTCTACCTTCTGTCTGCCTCCCAGTCTTCCTCTCCCTCTTCCCCCTCGTACTTTCACGCTTCCTCCTTTACGAGAGGGACAATAAGAGAGAAGCCACGCGCCTGCGCCCGCGCCCACACCGCACGCCGCTGCCACTTCTCTCCCCTTACCCGCGCACGCGCTTCATCCTCCTCCTCCTCCCCGCTGCCGGAGGCAAACTGGTATTACGAGGAGTATATACTGTAATATATACTATATAGTAGTATATACTAGAAAAGGAATACCGTCGCATGGTAGCATCCCGCTGTTATTCTTACTGACCCGGCCTCCCCTTCACTTGCATCAGATTTCTTAATGAGATCAGAAGCCGTTTTCTTTGTAGTGATATTACTTTTTGCTGCCTCTTTCGTGCATTTCTAATCTGCCGACGCTTGCTTTCTACTCTTGCCAACAGTCGCTGGAGTCGTATATACCCCACACTTCCTAAATAGATCTGTCGCCCGTCTGGCCGTGAAGAAGACGATTGCTGGGATAGGGAAGAAGTTATTGTTGGCGCGCGTGTTTTTCATTCCTTTTTCTCTTCCTCCCGCCCTCCCGCTGTCCTTTGCAAAAGTTGTGATCTTTTTTTTCCCGCCCCTTCTATCTTACCCCGTCTACCTTTTTTCCCTCCTTCTTTCCTTCGCCCGACCTCTTCTTCCGCTACTCTCCGCTTTCTCCCCACCGTAGGTTGTCGTCTCCCTCTTTTTCTCTATCCTCATGCGGGTTGTATCTCTCGTCCTTTAGCAGTGGGTAGCGCAGAGCCATACGAGAGCTTCCCACTTTCGCATCCCTACTCGTTTTGAAGGGAGAAAAAGCTATAACATCCGCGCGTCGGACCGGCGGGTCTGCCGTTTGTTTTCGGTTTCCTACCAGCCACCAGGTCTGCGGCGCCGCTCCGCCCTGTTCTCCCTCCCTTTTTCTAGTACTGGACTTTTCTCTAGCATCATCTATCATCCTTTTTCGCTTATTTCTGGGAAACTAGGTGGCTGTGCGACATGAATTGCAATTAATATCGTAGAGCGCGTGATGAAGAGCTGTTGCTGGAGGGAATGCAGTGCCGGCTAGTTTTACTGCACTACTAGACAAGTTGCTAACGCGAGTTGGCCGTCTTTTTTCCTATCACTTCTTGGCCGAGACCGCAAATTCTTCTCTTTTCTCTTCGCTGGAGCCCTCTTCACGCGCGAGGCCTCGTCTCTCTCTTTCTTTTGAAAAGCGGGAACATTGCGTCTCGTGTTACGCCGCGGTGCGTACAACTTGTGGGGGCGACTGCGGTGTACAGAAAAGAGCAGGTGCAGCAGTTTCCCTGCAGGTGTGGAGTGAACTGGGGGACAACGCATTAGAGCGGTTGCTGTTTTAGGGTATTCTTGCTGCCGAGTAAGTCTTTTTCTACCGGTTGTGAGTTGTTTCAGCTACTGAATACGCACGTATTGCTTCTATTACTTACCGGCTGGTGGGGATCTCACCTCTTTTTCCGTGGGTATTTGTGGCGTGACAGACTAGACGCAGCTACGGTGGTAGTATTCGTAGTAACAGTAGCGGTGTATTTCTGCTTCTCTGAGCTGGCGAAACTCAGGGTGCATTACCAGCAGCCAGGTGTACATCAAGTAATTACAGCCTCCATAGCGGTGCTATATTTTCATTCTGCCAGCATATATATAAAGGAGCAACAGTTGCAGTAGTAGTAGTAGTAGCAAAAAACAGCTCCGGGTGCATACTAACTACTGCATTACTGGTATTTGGTGCTGAAGTGTTTTATCGAGCATTTTCCAAGAGCTATTCAAAAAGAAGGCAGAAAGGAGTGGGGGAGGTACTATCGCCGGCGGTCCGTGCAGACCACTGTTGTGGCGGGAGTTTTGAGGAGACGTACGTGTGAGAGTATGTGAGAGGTCTGTCTTGATGTAGTTTCGTTTGTTTCTAGGGGAGAGTGGAAATTCAGTGTATCTACTACACTGTAATTCAGCAGCGGTAATTCTATCTCCCAGCATCTCTACTTCCACTATTTGTTGTATTATTTCGACTTCTACTCATAGAAATCGTCTCACTACCGGACACTCATACTAACTATTGCTTTTTGGAAGAGGTCCGGGCGTACTTTATTTTGTATCGGCATCACTCATTTTGTGTAGGCATCATCTACTCTGTACAGCTAGTCCGTAGAAATCTACGCCAGAGACCCGGCTTCAGTTTGTGGGAAGGGTGTAGAGCGAAAAAGAGGAAGGCTAGCAGCTTCAGCTGTTCGAAGGTAAGCGACGACGAGAAGAAGGTAAGATATAGGATTTTCATTATCAAGATGAGTTCTGGTGCTACATCTCCAACTACTAACAGCTGCAGCGGAGGAGGCGCTGCAGGAGCGGCTGCAACTTTGGAGGCATCATCATCGGCACTGGCTGCTGCGAACTCACTCGCAGCTACTCCTCTAACAACAGCAGCAACAACAAAAGAAGGAGCAGGAGCACGTGAGGGAAGTACTAGTCCTCGTCCGAGTAGTCCTAGCACTGCGACTACATCTGCTGCAGGTACTACTACTGCCGCCGTCTTCCCTTCAGCTACAACAACAACAGCAGCAGGAGGAGGAGGAGGTGGCAGTGCAGGAGGCGGGGCAGCAAGTAACGATAATACGCCTACAGTTGCACCCCTCACTTCTACTACGTCTTTGAGAGCTGCTGCGAAACCTGCTGCCTCCCGATCCCTCAAAATTGCTGCGGTCTCTCTTGTCGAC
>SJYA01006758.1:0-17421 GCA_006410615.1 Neotragus moschatus
CAACCCACTCCAGTATTCTTGCCTGGAGAATCCCATGGACAGAGGAGCCTGGCGCGCTACAGTTCCCGGGATCGCAGAGTCGACACGACTGAACGACTTCACTCTCTCACATATCGCTTGCATGGCCACCGCTAGGTGTCGCTCTGGGGGCATCATGCCTGGAGACTTGCCCAAGGAATTTATAAAAGATGGCCCCTACCTCTTCCTCCCACTGCAGCACATTTATTTGCTAATTTTGCTATGGTTAGGAAGAGCTTCAGGCTGGAGCCATTGGCCACTTCGCAGGTTTCTGCCTGTGTTGTTTGCTACTATTGAGCACATTCTCTGGTGGTCCTCTTGGTACTGTTCCCATTTTATTTTCCCGTTTATTTTATTACCCACACCACCTCTTCTCTGGGTGCTGCTTCTCAGATTCCACTGCTGTCTTTGGAGGGGTTTTTGCTTGTCTCTTAGATATTGCTGTTCCTCATGGTTCTCTCTCTGTTCTTGCTTCCTGGGTGATCGTATTCACTTCATTGGCTCCTATTATCTCCATGCTGGGTGATTTTCTAGCCCGTAGCTGAGCCATTCCCTCCATGTCCCAACTACTTTTTGGGTATCTGCCTTTGTATCTGTTAAAGATACCTCAAACTCATCATATCCACAACTGAACTCGTCATCTTCTAATACTAGCTTGAGTTATCTTCTGAGTGAGACCTAAGTTGCTTTGATACTGTTTCATCCTTCACAGCCTGGATTTTAGAGGTTCTAAATGGCTCTTAAATCTTGTCCTATTTCTGTTGCCTGTCAGGGCACATCTTTCCACTAGTGTCCCCAATCATCGTCTAATCCTGATTCTGCCCTTCAGTGTGCTTAGTCTAAAACATTTATCCCGTATCCATCCATGGTCTATCGGCAGGATAAAGTCCTTACAATCTGGTCCTAACCTCACCTTCTGTCCCACTCACACTTCATGGGATTGGGTACTCCCCCAA
The DNA here is from genome assembly GCA_006410615.1 of Neotragus moschatus. Taxonomy (NCBI): domain Eukaryota; kingdom Metazoa; phylum Chordata; class Mammalia; order Artiodactyla; family Bovidae; genus Neotragus; species Neotragus moschatus. The sequence goes on from SJYA01006758.1 coordinate 975, forward strand.
GAGCTGAGACAGGTCAGTTTAACAAACATTGCTTGTATTTAGTGCTGAGGCACCAGGATGACTAAAACAGTATACTGAGGTTAGATTACAGCCCAAGGCGGGAGGGGGGAGATGAGGAACTTCAGTCTAGCAATGGTAGGGCACTTAGAGGACTGCATTATACTTCATTTGATCTACCAGCTTAAGCTCACAGTGTCAGTGAAACTGTTGAATTTAAATGAAGGAAATGTTTTTGATTGTACTAGGTGACAAAAAAAATTGTTTGCCTTAATGTCTTAAAGGCTTTCATTTCTCCTTTTGATTCCCTATTCTCCTTCCTCAAGATCAGACCTTAGAGCAAATATCAAAGCAATTCAGGTAGTGAAACTGAAGTCATCTTTGACCTTTTCTTCTTTCAGTTCAGTTCAGCTGCTCAGTCATGTCCCATTCTTTGCGACCCTGTGAATCCCAGCACGCCAGGCCTCCCTGTCCATCACCAACTCCCAGAGTCCACCCAAACCCATGTCCATCGAGTTGGTGACGCCATCCAGCCATCTCATCTTCTGTCGTCCCCTTCTCCTCCTGCCCTCAACCCCTCCCAGCATCAGAGTCTTTTCAGGTGAGTCAGCTTGTCCCATCAGGTGGCCAAAGTATTGAAGTTTCAGCTTCACCATCAGTCCTTCCAGTGAACACCCAGGACTGATCTCCTTTAGGATGGACTGGTTGGATCTCCCTGCAGTCCAAGGGACTCTCTCAAGGGCCTTCTCTTTTAGGTTCTTTAAGTTCCTGCCAACTGATAAACTAAGTCTTCAGTTACTTTCCTTCATATCACTTCTCCCTTCTTATTCCGTTATGGCAAGCACTATATCCTGGGTTAATTGAAATATTGTCCTAGCTGATCTTCCTGCCTCTAGTCTACCCTCACTCCAGTCCTCTGACAATGAATGCTAAGTGGATGTTCCTAAGTAATTTCTTCAATTTATTGATTACTGATCAGTGGCTCTCCACTCCTGACCAAATTAAGTTCAGGCTCTCATCAACATGGACCCTGCCTACCTTCCTTTATATGTGTTAACATAGCGAAAACCTTACTCAGGCCGGCCTTGTGCTTTCCTGACTCAAGCGACAGGGACCATCTTTCCTGCTCCTGTCTTACCTATTAAAACCTTTCTCATCCTTTTAGTCTGGTGCAGGCAGGATTGGAGATGACAGCGGACCAGAGGTTTGAGTTACTAAGGCAAAGAGCTCTCCCCTGTAATATAGAGATCATAATCCTTATATCAGGTAGTCACGTAAACAGCAAATAAATAACATCTATTGAATTGTTAGCGTTTTCTCATTCACATTTGTTGAACCAAAATGCTGTGTTATGTCCCCACACATTCTAAAATTCACACATTGGAGTTTATGTAAAAATTTATTTGACCAAAATGTAGAAAAAGTGATACTATTACATATGATACAGTTGCAAGAATCTAAATGGAAAGTGTGGGTTTTATTCAATTGCACAGTTTGCTAGTGTATCTCCTGGGTAGTGTGGCGCTTAATAAATAGGAGTGAGGGGCAGAGGATTCAGATAAGCTAGAAGCAGGGTGATTTTTTTAGTCAGAATTGTAAACTTGAGTTGGCCCCCACACTTCTGGGGAATGTGGAATGTTTCAGCTCTGAGATGTTAATGGAGAAAGCAGAAATATAACAAAATATAACACATTATGTGCAGCCCTGTGTACAAAATACTCCATATCCAGTTTAATCAGGAGTTTCTTGGTCTTTGATTAACTTGGTCCTGAAGAAGGAATTAAAATTCTAGATAATTAAATCTCCAATTTGCCATTCTCTCGAGTATAGAGATGAAGTTACGCCAATTTTTTAGTTTTTACTTTGCTGTCTGAGAGGGCCATTCTGCCTAATATTTGTTCACAGAAAAACAGTCTTGCTGAATTACTGATGGTTTTGAAAAAGACTGCTTCTCTGAATAGGACTGAATTCTCCAACATTCATTCCTCCTGAGTGGATGGCCTCATATCAGAGCAGATAAGCGTGGGTCATTGGAATAAGACATCAGCTCCTCAGAGAACTTTAGATTGAAAGAAACATACAGAAGAACATATCAAGGACCTATTCAAAACACATTTGGCTGATTATGACTCTTTGCTAAGCATTCTCATGCTGACTGCTCAGAGGATGTCTGTTCTGTTCTGCATGGTGGAGTGCGGAAAAGAGCCGGGATGATCAGGTTAACCTCTCCGTGGTTTATGACTTCCCCCAGTAACCCCACCCCCCCGTTTTTGGTCAGGATGGAAAATCCCCACCCATTTTAATGTGATGATCCCTGGTCTCCTACCACGTGACCAACCGTGGACATTCTCCAACCTTTTAAACTGACCCATGACTAGACATCAGAATCTGTGTTTTTGAAAGTGTGGGGGGCTGTCTATTCTCCCAGGAACCAAATGCTCTCCGTCTTAAAAGAGAATATGTACGCTCAATAGGAAATACCCTGCCTACCTTAGGAATATATGCAATTTAAGGATAAAAATAGAGCTGAAAAAACGTGTCATTTTGAAAAACAGGAAGGTACAGATTAACTGGTGCTCAAAGCTGCTCTGATACAAAATATTTGGTCATGTATTCATAATTTGCTTGACATTTCCAGCAAAGCGAAGAGGCAATAACAAAAAGAAACTTCTTACAAGAGAAGAGAAAGATACAGCGCTCTGGAGCTTCTGTTGGAACAAGACTCTTCTGTTTCGGTTATATACAGTTTAGTTCGTTTAGTGTCTGATCCAGTGTCTGATGTAAGCCCACGTTCTCTTCTTTGGCCTGGGCAAGTTTTTCTGGTGAAAATTAAGAATGAGGGAAAAACAATAAGCATCTTTATTAAAAGGGGGGGGTAGTTTTTAGACTCCACACTTTCAGAGTGAAAGAGCAGAGAAAGTACTTTGCATTTTAATCATAGCAGAACACCATGGACTTCTAGATAGTAAATACCGAATCTGGGAGTTAGATAAGGTTGGAAAATGAAATACAGGGTACTCGGTTAAATATGAATTTCATATAAATAAAACTTTTAATGGAAGCGTATTGCAAATGTTGCTTGAAATACACTTAGGCTCAAAATTTATTCATTGCCTATGTGAAATTAAAATTTAACTGGGTGTCTTCTATTTTAATATGCTAAATCTGGCAATCCTAGAGTCAGAACACCTGGATTTAAGCCCCGTGAAGTAAATGTCACTTAACCTAAGTCATTTAAACTTCCTAGGTCTCAGTTTCCCCATCTGTCAAATGAGGGTAATACCAACGTGTGGCAGAGGATTATTATGAGAAACAAATGAGAAATGCTTCAGAACTTATAAAATGCTACATAAACATAAGCTTTAGTCTGAGAGATGGACGTGTTAATACATTTTCTCTCTAGTGCTGGTTAGTCCTTGAGCTCATGGAAGGGAAACATAATCCTGTAACCCATCTTTCCTTTGGAGCGTCTGAGAATAGCTGTTTAAATTCCAGGAATAATTGTGTTGCTGTTCCTATATGTCCATTTATGTGTCCACAGCAGCCAAACTCCAGGTAAATGCAGAATGACTGAAATTTAAGCCAGACTGCTGCTGCTGCTAAGTCGCTTCAGTCGTGTCCCACTCTGTGGTATGTTATTGAATGGTTGAAACAACCAAACAAAACAAAATAAAACAAAACAAAACCCCCCCAAACTAAACAAATCAACAAAACTCTAAGATGCCACCTAGAGCTATGCATGACAGAGCATGAGAGAAAAGTGGTTTGCAAGGAGTAACAGCTGATAAGGGGCTAGGCCAAGACTCATTAAAATACAGGGGAAAGCAAAATATCTCATAAAATGTGATATGATCAGCTTGGAAGTATTCAGAAAGAAAATGACTGGAAAAGATGGCCACTTTTCAACTACAACTACTGAAGCTTTCATTCGATGTGATACTTTAAGAAAAAACTAGTGACTTCTGGTCTGGGAGGATTCTGTCAGAGAATAGTGACCTGGGCCCGTCAAGTCTGGATTAACACAGTAACTGAGTGCCTACTGCATGCAAACCCATTTCTTCTCAGTTATTTCATGTAATCCTCAAGAACTTGGCTATCACTTTTATTTTTGCAGAAAAGGGCTAGACAGCTCAAATGGCAGAGCTGGGGTGCAAAGCAAGGTATCCCAACTCCAAATCCCAACCTCACTTCACCTTGCCACTTGGATTCCCTGGCATCTACTTTGTTATTAGGTCTGAGAGAAAGTAAGAGTCCCTTAAAGTGTTAATTGCCCTTGACAAATGTGACAGCAAACCCCACCCTCCACCCACCCCATCACACTGTCAACAGGTAGTAGTAGATATATCATAGCCCTAATCTCTGAAGTTCCACCTAGGTGCTTAGGTGGAATGACTGGATAGGCAGGGCTACAGTTATTTCAAAGGGTGGAGGCTACATATGTCTGGAAAAATCCCAGGAACAAATACCTGGAGAGAGCAAACAAAAAACACCCACCGCTACACCATTTAATCTTTCCAGGGTCACACTCATGTCAATATGTGAGGGGAGTGGTTTATGCAGAAGTTCAGGGGGTAAGCCAGGAACAGAGGAAAGTTGGGGGTGGAAGGGTGTGGGTAGTTTTGTAAAGCTCTATTTTGCAGGAATGAACATAAAGAATTGTGACAAAGGTTCCCACCTGCATAAAAAAAATTACTAGATGAAGAATAAGTTATAGTGACCAAAACTAAATGATCTACTCAGAGGTTTTCATGCCACTTTCAGGTTCAAGGGGCAATCTAGAAGATGGCTTGGACTTCAAAATGTCAGTGTTTCTGGGACAATTTGAGATGGTGGTAGTGGTGGGGTCCAGGGGAGGACCGGAAAGATTATTTGAAATTTGTGGATTCTCTTGGGGAAACTGATGAGCTTTTTGGTCGCTAGAGGTTTTTAACGCCCACCCACAAACTTCATGCTGCTGCTGCTAAATCGCTAAATCGCTTCAGCTGTGTCTGACTCTGTGCAACCCCATAGACGGCAGCCCACCAGGCTCCCCTGTCCCTAGGATTCTCCAGGCAAGAACACTGGGGTGGGTTGCCATTTCCTTCTCCAATGCATGAAAGTGAAAAGTGAAAGTGAAGTCGCTCAGTCATTTCTGACTCTTAGCAAACCCATGGTCTGCAGTCTACCAGGCTCCTCCGTCCGTGGGATTTTCCAGGCAAGAGTACTGGAGTGGGGTGCCATTGCCTTCTCCGCACAAACTTCATGAGCCCTCACTAAACCAAAGTTCTTGGTTCTAGTTAACTATGAGGGGAGATACGTGTTGCTCAGGAAAGTTGCTTTGGAACTCAAGAATCACCTCAATTCCTTTGTTTGGCATTCTAGCAGCTTCCATTCCCTTGCCCTGCTATGGGATGCCCTTTAATTCCTTGCAGAGTTGTTTTCTAAGGGTAGGGAATAGAGGTGAGCTTCTCTGGTGAGCTGCCTCCCAGAACTGGGAGCTGAAGAGGTGCTTCATGAACAGTGAAGACATCGGGAACCCCAGACAGCATTGTTCAAGTACAATAGAACAAACAAGAGAAAAGGACTAAGGAGACCAAAATGCCATTGCTGCTGTCTGAATCTGCAGATGAAGTTCCATCCCAAGGTAGCTGCTTTTTAGAGATAAGCTGGCTGGTTTTTGCATGTTCTGCTGACTCTCTGAAGCTGCTCAAGAGGTTGGATGAGTCTCCATTCCAAACAATTCCTACATAAGGGGAAACTGCTAATGGCATGCAGATACAGTTAGCTAATACATTTGAGAGCTCAGGCCAAGTTGGATTTTGTTTTTATGTTGTCAGAAAAGAATCATATGAGCATAATTTTCCTTTTTGAAACCAGCTCTTCATGTGAACCACTCACTTTTGGTTGCAATCACGGTCAAGGGCCTCAGGCTATGGCTCAAAGGCAGCAAGTGGAGAAAATGAAAATGAGAGGGCATGAAGACGAGGACGGCCTGTCTTTATTTCAGTCGCACAGTCACAGACACAGCAGCAGAAGGCTTGAAAGATCAAACCAGGAGGCAGGAAACTGGAGCTTCTAGAAGCCCACAGGAGCGGAGGCACCAGAGCAAGAAGGCAGACTTCAGTATTGCTAGGACAGAGGGCGGCACCCCCACTGCCTCTCAGAGAGAGGTCGTGTGGGTGAAAGCGTGGGCCAGCTCCTCGCCGACAGCTTTGTATGTGAGCATCTGAGTACAGCTCGTCTGGAGGGCAGAGGTCCCCAGTGAGAGAGTTCAGAAGAGGTACAGGGGGTAGAATGCGAGGGTTGGAACGGNAGGTCGTGTGGGTGAAAGCGTGGGCCAGCTCCTCGCCGACAGCTTTGTATGTGAGCATCTGAGTACAGCTCGTCTGGAGGGCAGAGGTCCCCAGTGAGAGAGTTCAGAAGAGGTACAGGGGGTAGAATGCGAGGGTTGGAACGGAGAGCCACACATTGAGAGGAAGAAAACAACTGAGGAAACAAAGCACGAACTAGGACAAGGCTGTGTCTCACGTGAAACAAACGAGAAAACATAAGACCTATGGAGTGATTTCTAAGCGGAGTGAAGCTCTGCAGGGGATTAGCCATAATGAAACTTTAGAAAGAGTGGTGACTAGAGATGGTGAGAGCTTCTCCCCACCAATCTCCCGTCCCAGGTTATGACTTCCAGTGATGTCATCCAGTCCAAAGGTCATACTTGGGAATGGGGGCATTTTGCCTTATATGGAAACCTCACTTCCCAAACCAAACACTGGGACGAGCGATCTGAAGAAGGAGTTCTGTACCCTTTCTGGGTGGGACAGGCAGTTTGGGAGAACTGAGATTCCAGGATTCTGGAATTTCTGGGTTACTCTGCAAAGAGCACAGGACAGAATTATTTTTCAAAAACGAAACACTTCAAGAAATTCTGGGATACGTGGGCACCAGACTCGCAGACTGGAGTCTTTATTCAGGCCTCTACGGCCTCTAAATTTCCATTTTCTCATATTGTGATAAGCTTTGCGCTCTCTGGGAGAAAGTTTCCATAAAAAATGCAAGGCATTTAAAAAATGTGAGGCGTCTCAGAAATGAGCAAATTGAAGGAAACTCTAAAGAGCTAAAAAATCAGCCATATTTGGATCTCTGTACTTACATATGGAGTTAATTACACAGAAATATTTTAGTTCTGGAAAAATGGCAACCCGTTTGAATCTGATTTTGCACTGTCCCGTCCCAGGGCTCCAGACTTCCAGAAGTGACATCACTCTGCTCCCCTGACGTGGATGAAGCCCAAACCAGCCTTTCCAGATTTCCCCCGACTGTGGATGTGTCGTGTAAGGGGGAGGCAGAGCAAACACAATTAGATGGTGATTTCATACCTTCCAGGTCATCAATTGTCTTTTCCAGTTTCGCAACTGTTCTCTCTGCAAATTCGGCACGGGTCTCAGCCTAGGGCAGGAGAAAGGAGTCACCAGGACTGCTTCAAGATCAACCCCAGGAGAATCCTGAGCCAGCTGGGTGGGAATCACACTCACCTCTTTCAGTTTGTCGGACAGAAGTTTAATTTCTTCTTCATATTTGTCCTCCTTTTCAGAATACTGTGGGAGAGATCAAAACACTACTTTTTAAAATGGAGGGAGCGGGAGGAAAGCACAAGAGAAGGCACATTCCCCGATGCTTGGAGAAAAGCGCTTGCTTGAAGCGATGAATCTGCCTAAGAAGCAAAGTAGAGACAGGTACCTTTCCAGGCAGATGAAATGTGTGGGAAACAGAGAGTCTGGGAGGGGACCCCTCTGGGGTGGGACTGATCTCAAGACCTGAGCTGACAACTCGAGATACACGTGTGATGAAGACGGAGGCAGATGAATGAATGGAAACATGCCTCTCAAGGCCCTCCACAGCAGCTGGCCTAGTCTGTGTTTCCAACCCCACTTCTCACCAGCTTCCCGCCACTTCCTAACCCTCTTCTGTGTACTCTGTGGTCTCCCAGCCCTAGCCTGTGTCTGGGCCTAGAGGCATGGAATGTCCCATTCCTCAATGCTGTCTGTCAGAAGGTATATTTGTCTTTCAAGGCTCAATGCGGGTGAGTATTAGCCAACCTTTATCATCTGCCAGCTGTGTGGTTAGCACCAATCCCAGTGTACAGATTAGGAAAGAGTCACGGAAGCTATCTAATTAGTCAAGGGTCACATGGCTACCACTTGACCCAGCCATAACTGGAACCTGAATCTGGACTATGAACTCCTGCTCTATAGTTTTTTTTGCCCCCCCCCCCCAATAATTTTATTTATTTATTTTTGGCTGTGCCGGGTCTTCCTTGCTGTGAGGGCTTTCTCTAGTTGTAGCAAGTGAGGAGGGCTGCTCTCTAGGTACACTGCACAGGCTTCTTACTGCGGTGACTTCTTGTGTTGCAGAGCACAGGCTCTGGGGTGCTCAGGCTTCAGTGGTTGCAGCTCCTGAGTCTAGAGCGCAGGCTCAGTAGCTGTGGTGCAAAAACATAGCTGCATGTGCGATCTTCCCAGACCAGGGCTCAAACTCTTGTCTCTCGCACTGGCAGGTGGATTCTCTACCACTGAGCCACCAGGGAAGCCTCTACGGTCTTTTCTAAGGTCACCTCCTTGCGACACCTTTCCCAGCTTTCCAGAGTGCTTCTGTGGAAGCCCCACCACACCCTCATTACTTTGTCAACCCTTCTACTCAACCAGACTACAAGCTCTTCAAGAGCAAAAGATCACCGCAGCATCTCTCCCAATGACCAGTCTCTGGCATACCCACATTCACTCAGCAACTATCCCAGCATGAAATACCCGCCAGCCACCATGCTGGGACTAATGACACAGCTCTAAACGAGACCAACAGAGTCCCGATCTCTACAATCTAGCGAGGAAGGCATGCAATTAATTATAATAAATGTGATCAACCCTCACGACAGGGAAAGAAGTAGGTGGGGCTATGCAGCTGAGAAATACCTAACCTAGATGAGCAGTCCGGGAGGGGTGAACAGGGGGTTGCCAAGCAGAGAGAAAAGGGAGCAGCCACTCCAGGCCGACTGGACAGAAGGTTCAAAGAAAGCACTGGAAGTGACCAACATGGAATGTCTGTGAAACTGAAGTTCAATGCAACTGGAGGGGAGTAGGAGGAGGGAGAGTGAGGAAGAGCTGAGAAAGGGGAACTCAATAGCAGAGGTTGGGAGGGGAGGGAAGGAAGGTCACCGAAGGGTCTGTACGTTCTCTCTAATGTAATGACTAACGCTCTCTCCTGTAATGACTGCTTTGGGTACTGTTTCAGCAGCAACAACAAAAAAGCCCAATTCCACCTGTAATTGCTGCTCAATAAAGTATTTCTGGAAGAACCTGGGGATTCAGTTGAGAGAGAGGCTCTGTAGGCTCTGTATTCATATGAGGCGGCTCAGAATTCCCTAATATGAGCCTGACCAGGTTTCGATCTCAGATTCTAAATTCACCTTCAGGGGACTTCCCTGGTGGTCCAGAGGTTAAGACGCCTTGCTTCCACTACAGGGAGTATAGGTTTGATCCCTGGTTGGGAAACTAAGATCCCACATGCTGCCTTGTGTGGCCAAAATAAATAAACAGATAAATAAGTCCACCTTCGTAGGAGGTTGAGATAAAAGCTGGCATTAAGACCCTATGCAAGACGGAAATCTAGCCATCGGACACCCTTTTCTATAGGAGAAAAAAAACCTGGCTGCTGGGTACCAAAGCTACTGTTAGCAAATACAGGTCAGATCCCCGATACACTGGCATGCTCCTGCGTTCCTTGGCGGAAGAGAAAAGTCCAGCAAATCACCCTCCAGCTCAAGCCAACCACCAACCTTTTCAGATGCAGCCTCTAGTGACTTCAGGTTGTTAGTGACATTCTTGAGTTCTTCTTCTAGGTCACCACATTTTCTGCCCAAAGACAAAGGAGGATTTTTGGTGTCTTATCTTTTTGCACAAACTGCAGTCTCCTAAAAGAAGTTCTCAAAAGGAGGAATCCACACTGTCAGGGGCCCCCAGAAGGAATGTGGGGAAAAATGTTAATGGCTTTCTCTGAGACACAGTGCTGTGTACTTGTCAAAACCCCATCGTGCCAGGCAAAGGCGCGGCAGGCCGAGGAGTATTTGGGAGGTTTGTAAAGCTCTTGGGACTTGGGCTCCCGCCAAGTCTGAGGCAACAGGGACTTGTGAAATCCACAATTGATGAGGCTGACTCCGGAAGGTGTTTAAGAATGAGACACAGTGCAGGAGGCTGGGAGACGGCAATCCGAGTTTACACCGGACACGCCAGGAAGCAGGCCTGGAATGGATTTTGGAAACCAGATCTCTCTCAGCACTGCAGGAATGCTCTGGGGAGCTTGATTCCTCACCCGAGTCTGAGCGGAGAGGCTTTTGGGGTTTTGTGGTGGCAGCGGGGGAGGGGAGCTTATGGGGACTCTGGTCAAGCTTGTCGCCTTTCCTCGCCACCAAGAATGTGTCCTAGCCAAACAATGACATCAAGAACAAGGTATTTAGACAGACACAGCAGCCTGCCCTCAGTGTTCCCTTAAGAAGGCACAGCCTCCTGAGGATTCCTCTCTGGGAAAACGGGACTTCTGGGCTTCTCGGCTACTGCCCGACACTTGTATTTCCCAATACCTTTGTGGCAAGAGTCAACACACGGACAGTACTTCCCAGGGCGGTGAGACCAAACAGTCGCCTGTCACTCTTTGTCAGCCAGGGAAGCAAAGAGGAAGGACTGATGGATGAGTCCCAGACACCCATCCACTTGACCAGAGGCCCTGGTCGGTATCAATTGCCAACATAACTTACTCCCTCCCAGCTCCCCTACCAACCCCCATCCACCAGGTCCAGAGCTGAGCTGGGCACCACCCAACCCCGCTCTGCCACTCACAGTTCGGACACCTCGGCACGCTCCTCTGCCCTCTCTAGTTCACCCTCCAGGATGACCAACTTACGAGCTACCTGCAGAAACAGGAAGGATCAATTAGGACACCCCCAAGAGCCACATCTAATAGGATACCGCATCCCCACCCGGTGCAAACAGCAAAGCCACGTCCAGCAACCGTGGGGCTTTCTGCTGCTGCTCCAAGTCTAATTTCCAAACCTAAATTCTCTCCTGTGGGCCCCAGGAAGGGGAAGGAAGAGCCGGGGCCATGGGTGCAGGCAGAAGAAGCAACTGAGCTTTCGTGGTCTGAAGACTCATGGCCGGGGACCGCAATTCCCTGTTTCAGTCTAACACCCCGCTGGAGGACAGAAAAAGGGGATCTGATCACTTCGTTTCCCCTTTAAGTCTAAGTCACCACTTGTCTGAGTGTCACAGAATTTCCCAGGACTTCTGGCATCGTGGAAGATATGGTTTCCTAGCCAAGTGGCTGTCTTCGGAAAAAAACCAGATGTGGATGCAGAAGGACAGCTGAGCTGACCAAGAGCTTCCTTTAGGCGGCCCCAGGGTTTTCCCTATCACAGGTCCATTTCCTCCCCGCTTCCCGCTACTGCCATCCACCAGCCCCGCTCCCCGCCACTCACCTCCTCGTATTTGCGGTCGGCCTCCTCGGCGATGTGCTTGGCCTCTTTAAGCTGCATCTCCTGAATCTCCATCTTCTCCTCATCTTTCATGGCGCGGTTTTCTATCACCTTCATCCCTCTGCGAGGAGCAGAACTTGTTATTGCCTCCAAACACACATCGCCACCTCACTGCGCACCTCCAGGCACCTGCTCATCTAAACACTTCACTGACATGGACCAAGAACCACACTCCAAAGAGGAGACCAGAGGAGGAGACCAGAGCTGCCCACACTCACGCGCATCCTTGCTGGATGCCAGGCACCGTTTTTACATGTCACAACCCCTGCCCCNCTGCGCACCTCCAGGCACCTGCTCATCTAAACACTTCACTGACATGGACCAAGAACCACACTCCAAAGAGGAGACCAGAGGAGGAGACCAGAGCTGCCCACACTCACGCGCATCCTTGCTGGATGCCAGGCACCGTTTTTACATGTCACAACCCCTGCCCCAGAAACAGGCGCAGTACCCCCATTTTACAGAGGAAGAAACTGAGGCATAGAGGAGCTGTGTAAGTTGTTCAAGGTGACACGGCCAGTAAGAGGCAGAGCTGGGATTCAAACCCTGTTGATGTGGCTCTGGAGTCCCCACTCCTATAGTCTCTCACTAACTAGTAACGAGGGGGACTTGGACGCCGACAGTTACCAAGATCTGACCAAAGGTCTGGGCTGGCCTGGCTGTGGGAACGATGAATTCTGCTGCATTGGGGTGGGGAGTGGGGTAGGGAGGGTGTGTTTGTATGTCACAAGGGGCTGCCCAGAAGAGAGTCCACAAGTGAACAAGGAGAGGAAAGGTATTCTTCAGTGAGAGAGAGAGCTATACAAGAAAGCCTCAGAGAATGGATAAAGAACATGTGGTACACACATACAATGGAATATTACTCAGCCTTTACAAAAGAATGAAATAATGCCGTTTGCAGAAAGATGGATGGACCTAGTGGTTGGCATAGTCAGTGAAGTAAGTCAGACAGACGTGAAAGTCGCTCAGTCATGTCTGACTCTTTGTGACCCCATGGACTATACAGTCCATGGAATTCTCTAGGCCAGAATACTGGAGTGGGTAGCCTTTCCCTTCTCCAGGGGATCTTCTCAACCCAGGGATCAAACCCAGGTATCCCACATTGCAGGTGGATTCTTTACCAGCTGAGTCACAAGGGAAGCCCAAGCCAGACAGAAAAGGAGAAATATCGTATGACACCCCTTATACGTGGAATCTAAAAAGAAGTGATACCAATAACTTATAAAACAGAAAGAGACTCACAGACTCATAAAACAAACTTATGTGGCTGGGGGGGAAGGGATAGTTTGGGAGTCTGGGATGGACATACACACAGTGCTAGATTTTAAATGGATAACTAACAAGGACCTTTTGTATAGCACAGGGAACTCTGCTCAATGTTATGTGGTAGCCTGGAAGGGAGGGGGGTTTGGGGGAAAATGGATTCATGTATATGTAGGGCTGAGTCCCTTGGCTATCCACGTGAAACTATCACAACATTGTGAATTGGCTATACCCCAATACAAAATAAAAAGTACAAAAAAAGCGAAAGCCCCAGAGGGATGAAAGAATATGGCAGGGAAGTCAGGGTGGTTGCACCACAGGCTGCTTGAATGACGGGCTAAGGGTTTTGCACCGAGGGAACAGGGAACCACAGGAAGGTTTCGAAAACAAGTGTGAATGGAAAGCAGAATGATGGCCAAGACTTCAGTGGGAAGAGCAGATAAGTGATGGGTGAGGAAGGCCTGAACTGAAGTGGATACGTCCACTGGGGGAAGGACAGTGTCCTGGGAACAGCTGGAAGTGCCCTACAACTTCTGACCATGAAGTGGAGCTCACCGTGGCCTGCACTATTTGGAGTGGACACGGTAAACTCAGATATCTCCAAANTAAGTGATGGGTGAGGAAGGCCTGAACTGAAGTGGATACGTCCACTGGGGGAAGGACAGTGTCCTGGGAACAGCTGGAAGTGCCCTACAACTTCTGACCATGAAGTGGAGCTCACCGTGGCCTGCACTATTTGGAGTGGACACGGTAAACTCAGATATCTCCAAAGAAGAGGCCAACCCAGTATAATGTATCAGTGTGTATCAGGCCTGCCCACAGCAGAGGACCATAATTATACTTCTAATAAATACTTCCATTCGGACTGTCACTGCCATCCTCAGCTAACTATCAAAACATTCTCCAGGCCTGTATGGGCTTTCCAGGTGGCACAGTGGTGAAGAATCTGCCTACCAATGCAGGAGGAGCAAGAGACTTGGGTTCGATCCCTGGGTTGGGAAGATCCCCTAGTGTAGGAAAGGGCAACCCACTCTAGTATTCTTGCCTGAAAACTTCTATGGACAGAGGAGCCTGGCGGGTTACACAGTCCATGGGGTCACAAAGAGTTGGATACAACTGAGCACTCATGTCTGTACCAGGCCCTGAGATCAGCAAGCTTGGAAAATCCTCTGCAGTCAAGGAGCAATCAAAGGGACTAACTAGCTCAAGGCCCCATAGTAAATGGCAGTGGAAGGACTTAAAGCTAGATTCTTCAGCTCCCAAGTATAGAATTCTTTCCACCTCAACAGTAGTCTCTGACAAGGGTGCCATCAAACGCTACTGGTAACATGATACCAACAAGCGAGGGGCCTTCTGACTCGGGGAGGTGCAAGAAGTGAGTGAGACATGCGGGCGGGCCGGTCTGACGGTGAACAAGGGAAGCACCTAGCTGAGGCCCCGGCACAGCCGTGAGCGACTTGTGACTGGANTCTCTGACAAGGGTGCCATCAAACGCTACTGGTAACATGATACCAACAAGCGAGGGGCCTTCTGACTCGGGGAGGTGCAAGAAGTGAGTGAGACATGCGGGCGGGCCGGTCTGACGGTGAACAAGGGAAGCACCTAGCTGAGGCCCCGGCACAGCCGTGAGCGACTTGTGACTGGATCCTTCCGACGTCCACGTGGCTGCCCTGAGCTACCGCCCTCTCCCTCTATGAAGTGGCTGAAGCAGAGCGCCTCACTGCGATCTGCGCCCTCCCTAAGGGCCATTCCATTGTACGGCAAAGAAACCTCCCACTTAGACAACTCAAAAAGTCTGTCTCCAAGGTTCTCCAGTTGGTTTAGCCCCTCCAGTGTAAGGGAGAGACAGACCCATCAGGAATGGATCCTTGGGAGACGTTTATACCAGAGAACTATGGTGCATGAGTGCCAAGTTGCTTCAGTTGGGGCCGACTCTTTGCGACCCCATGGACTGTAGCCCGCCAGGCTCCTCTGTCCGTGAGATTCTCCAGGCGAGAATCCCAGAGTGGGTTGCCATGCTCTCCTCCAGGGGACCTTCCCGACCCAGGCATCGACTCTGCTTTGGTTGCATTGGGAGGCGGGTCCTAGCGCCACCTGGAAAGGTGGATGAGTCCAGTGAGATTTCTGGTGTGATGCTGCGGCAGTTTCGTGAGGCCCACCGGCCCAGCCCGCACCACCACTGCACAAGGAACCCACTGGCCATCAGAGATGGCCACTTCTGTGACTTACGCAGTATGCCCATAGTCCTCCAGAGCCCGCACCAAGGCGTGCTGCCTGAGAGGACACAGCACCCTGCTGGAGGCAGCAGGAGAATGCCCTGGAGGTATGAAGTGCTATCAGTTGCAAATACATTAATCGGAGTGGTTTGTGCATGTCCCCGACACACAGTTGTCCAGTGACCCAAGGCCTGAAGCACTGCTAATAATCATTCATGCAGACAGCCCATTCCCAGTTTTCATCCCCCATCTTCTCATATCACCCTGGAAACTGATGTCTTGAGAATGCTGACAACCAGACGCACAGTGACTTTCAGAGAGAACAGGAGATACAGCGATTTGCAGACCGCCGACGACAGTCACAGCTACAGCCTGACATCTGCCCATTTTTTGCCTTCCTCTGTTTGGTGGTAGTTTTCCTTCACAACCGCCACGTCAAATGCCTCCACGCACAGCATGATGGTTTACCAGGTATGGTTGCCCATTTGTACGTATGTGTACACACGTGTGTCCTTGGGATCTCACTGACTCTCACCCCAGCTCCGGGAGGTTGGCAGTATGGCACAACCCCAATTTCCCAGAAGTAAACGCTCATGCCACCGGGCTCAAAGTGTCCTCACCTCTCACTCTCATCTGCAGCCTTTTCTGCCTCCTCCAGCTTCTGCAGAGCTGTGGCCAGTCGTTCCTGAGCCCTGTCCAGCTCCTCCTCAACGAGCTGGATGCGTCGATTGAGAGCTGCCACATCACCTTCGGCCTAAGGAGGTCAGAGGTGGAACCAGGTTAAGAAGGAAATAGGTCAGCCAGCCTTCCACTCACACAGTGCCCTTTTCTCCAGCTAACACGCTTCCCCTGCCGAAGCCCACCCAGGAATCCAGGCGGTAAGGAATTCAGGCTGTCTCTCCTGGACAATGTGAATTTTCCATATGATCTTTTCCACCTAATGTCAGTAAACACTCCCCACAATAGGGCTGTGAAGTCATTACGGGCTTCCCTGGTGTGGCGCTAGTGGTAAAGAATCCATCTGCCCGTGCGGCAGATGCAAGAGACGTGGGTTCAATCCTGGGTCAGGAAGATCCCCTGGAGGAGGAAATGGCAACCTGCTCCAGTATTCTTGCCCGGAGAATCCCCATGGACAGAGGAGCCTGGCAGGCTACAGTCCACAGGGTTGCAAAGAGCTGAACATGAGTGAGCACAACACTCAAGTCAATACAGGACAGAGAGAGAAGTAAGCTGTATCTTCTAAGAGGATGCTGCTGGCCTCTCCATGGGACTTCTAGAGAGCAAGGCCACTAGAGAGCAACGGGCTCACTCTGTCATATAAGGTCTGCTCCTAGCCACCTGAACGGTAAGACAATGCAAGACTCTGGATGCCTCAGTTATACGCTGACCGTACAGTTGGGGCAGTGGCGGGGCGGGG
>SJYA01006759.1:0-20107 GCA_006410615.1 Neotragus moschatus
GAGCACTGAAGTCATCAGATTTCATGACCCAAAGTCCAGAGACAGGGACCAAGAAATTGAGCTCCAGAGACTCGAGCCCTTAAATCATCAGATTCCATGACTCAATGTCTCGATACAGGAACAGATATAGAGCTCCAAGGACACGAGCAGTGAAGTCATCATTTGCCCTGATCCATACACCAGAGATGAGAACAAGAGACAGAGGTCCAAGAACCTGAGTGCTGATGTCATCAGATTCCTTGAATCAAAATTCACAGATGGCAAGCAAGTAACAGATCTCCAGGGACCGGAGTGGTGAAATAATCAGATTCCTTGACCCGAAGACCAGAGACAGGAGCAAGAAACACAGCTCAAAAGGCCCAACCGCTGAAGTCATCAGATTCCATGACCTAAAGTCCAGAGACAGGGGCCAAAACAGAGCCCCAAGGGCCTGAGCACTGATGTTGTCAGATTCCATGACCCAAAGTCCAGAGACAGGGAGCAGGAAACAGAATTCCAAGGAATTGAACGCTGACGTCATCAGATTCCATGACCTAAAGTCCTGAAACTGGGAACTGAAACAGAGTGGGAAGGACCTGCACTCTGAAGTCATCAGATTCCATGACTCAAAGTCCAGAGACAGGGAACAGAAACAGAACCCCAGGGACCCGAGGACTGAAGTCATCAGATTCCATGACCCAAAGTCCAGAAATAGGGACCAAGAAACAAAGCTCCAAGGACCCGAGCGATGAAGTCATCAGATTCCATGACCCAAAGTCCACAGGCAGGGAGCAAGAAACAGAGTTCCAAGGACCTGAGCACTGAAGACATCATATTCCATGACACAAAGTCCAGAGATAGGGACGAGAATCAGAGTTCGAAGGACCCGAGTGGTGAAGTCATCAGATTATGTGACCCAAAGTCCAGACACAGTGAGCAAGAAACAGAGCTCTAGGGTCCCGAGGGCTGAAGTCATCAGAATCCATGACCAGAATTCCAGATACAGGGATCAAGGAAATGAACTCCAGGGACCTGAGCGCTGAACTCATCAGATTCTATGCTCCAAAATCTAGAGAAAGGATCAAGAAAAAGAACTCTAAAAACCCGAGCGATGAAGTCATCAGATTCCATTTCAAAAATCCAAAGATAGTAAAAAGTAACAGAGCGCTGGGGACCCGAGCGCTGAAGTCATCAGATTCCATGACTCAAAGTCCAGAGACAGGTAAGAGAAACAGAGCTCCAGGGGCCATAGCGCTGAAGTCGTCATATTCCATGACCAAAAGTCCATAGAAGGGGAACAAGAAATAAGGCTCCAGGTACACGAGAACTGAATCCATCAGATTCCATGATCGAAAGTCCAGAGACAGGGAGTAGAAACATAGCTCCAAGGACGTGTGCACTGAAGTCATCAGATTACCTTATGCAAAGTCCAAAGAAAGAGAACAAGAGAAAGAGCTCCAAGGACATGAGTGCTGAAGTCATCAGATTCCATGACACAAAGTCCAGAGATGGGGAGCATGAAACAGAGCTCCAGGGACCCGAGAGCTGAAACCATCAGATTCCATGACCCAAACTCCAGAGACAGGAGCAAGAAACAGAGCTCCAAGGACCCCAGCGATGAAGTCATCATATTTAATGACACAAAGTCCAGAGATGGGGAGCAGTAAACAGAGATCCAGGGACCCGAGCGCTGAAGTCATCAGATTCCATGACCCAAAGTCCAGAGACAGGGAGTGAATCAGAGCTCCAAGGGCTGGAGTGCTGAAGTCATCACATTCCATGACCCAAAGTCCAGAAACATGGAGGAGAAACAGAGCTTCAATGGCCCGCGTGCTGAGGTCCTCAGATTCCATGCCCCAAAGTCCAGAGACAGGAGCAAGAAACAGAGCTCCAAGGACACGAGTGCTGAAGTCATCAGATTCCATGCCCCAAAGTCCAGAGACATGGAGCCAACAACCAAGCTCAAGGACCCAAGCGGTGAAGTCATCAGAATCCATGACCCAGAGTCCAGAGACAGGGAGCAGAAACACAGCTCCAGGGACCTGAGCGCTGTAGTCATCTGCTTCCATGACCCAAAGTCAAGAAACAGGGAACAGGAGACAGAGCTCCAAGGACCCAAACCATGAAGTCATCAGGTTCCATGACGGAAAGTCCAGAGACAGGGAGCAAGACACAGAACTCCACCAGCCAAAGGGCTGA
Source organism: Neotragus moschatus (assembly GCA_006410615.1). Classification (NCBI taxonomy): domain Eukaryota; kingdom Metazoa; phylum Chordata; class Mammalia; order Artiodactyla; family Bovidae; genus Neotragus; species Neotragus moschatus. The sequence continues at coordinate 2,179 of SJYA01006759.1, forward strand.
AGTCATCAGATTCCATGACCCAAAGTCCAGAGACAGGGAGAAAGAAACAGAGCACCAAGGACTGAAGCGCTGAATTAATCAGATTCCATGAGCCAAAGTCCAGCGACAGGGAGCAAGAAATAGAGCTCCATGGACCGCAGCGCTGAAGTCATCAGATTCCATGACCCAAGGTCCAGAGACAGGGAACAGAAACAGAGCTCCATGGACCTGTGCACTGTTGTCATCAGGTTCCATGTCCCAAATTCTAGAGACAGGGAAGAGAAACAGAACTCCAGGGACCTGAGTGCTGTAGTCATCATATTCCATGACACAATGTCCAGAGACAGGGATCAGAAACAGAGCTTCAAGGATGCGATCGCTGAAGTCATTAGATTCCATGACTGAAAGACCAGAGACAGGGACCAGAAACAGAGCTCCAAGGACCCGAGTGCTGAAGTCATCAGATTCCATGATGCAAAGTCTACTGACAAGGACCAGAAAAAGAGCTTCAGGGCCCTATACCTAATGTGATGAGATTCCATGACCCAAAGTCCAGACACAGGGAACAGAAACATAGCTCCAGGGAGCCGAGAGCTGAAATCATCAGATTCTGTGACCGAAACTCCAAAGACAGGAGCAAGAAACAGAGTTCCAACGAACCCAGCAATGAAGTCATCATATTCCATGACTCAAAGTCCAGAGACCGGGAGCAGGAAACAGAGCTTCAGGGATGTGAGCACTGAAGTCATCAGATTCCATCACTCAAAGTCCAGAGTCAGGGACCGAGACAGAGCCCCAGGGAAAAGGGTGCTGAGGTCATCATATAACATGACCCAAAGTCCAGACTCAGGATACAAGAGACAGAGCTACAGGGACCTGAGAGCTGATGTCATCAGATTCCATGACCCAAAGTCCAGAGAAAGGGACCAAGAAACTGAGCTCCTGGGACCCAAGAGCTGAAGTCATCTGGATCCATGACCTAATGTCCAGAGACAGGAACAGAAAAAGAGCTCGAAGTGATGTCATCAAATTCCACGAGACAAAGTCCAGAGACAGAGATCAAGAGACAGAACTACAAGGAGCCGAGCACTGAAGTCATCTGATTCCATAACCCAAAATCCAGGGACGGGAGCAAGAAACCGAGCTCCAAGGATGAGAACGCTGAAGTCATCAGATTCCATGACCCAAATTCCAGAGACAGGGAGCCAGAAACAGAGCTCCAAGGACCCTTGTGCTCAAGTCATCAGATTCCACCACCCAAAATCCAGAGACAGGGAACAGAAACAGAGCTCCATGGACCCATGCGCTGTTGTCATCAGATTCCATGTCCCAAATTCTAGAGACCGGGAAGAGAAACAGAACTTCAGGGACCCGAGCGCTGTTGTCATCATATTCCATGATGCAATGTCCAGAGACAGGGACCAAAAACAGAGCTCCAAGGATGCAATCGCTGAAGTCATTAGATTCCATGACTGAAAGACCAGAGACAGGGGCCAGAAACAGAGCTCCAAGGACCTGAGCACTGAAGTCATCAGATTCCATTATCCAAAGTCCAGCGACAGGGAGCATGAAACAGAGCTCCATGGATGAAGCACTGATGTCCTCAGATACCATGACCAAAAATCCAGAGACAGGGAGAAAGAAACTGAGCTCCAAGGACCCAAGCGCTGAAATCCTCAGATTCCATGACTCGAAGTCCAGAGTTTGAAGAAAGATACAGAGAATCAAGGACCCGAGAGCTAAAATCATCTGATTCCATGACCGAACGTCTAGAGACTGGGAGCAGATAAAGAACTTCAGGGAACCAAGCACTGAAGTCATCAGATATCATGACCCAAAGGCCAGAGACAGGGATAGAATAAGAGCTCCAACGGCCCGAGTGCTGAAGTCATCAAATTCCATGATCCAAAGTCCAGAGACAGGGAGCAAGAAAAAGAGCTTCAAGGGCCCGAGCGCTGAAATCATAAGATTACATGACTCAAAGTCCAGATATAAGGAACAGAAACAGAGCTCCAAAGGGCCAGATCGGTGAATTCATCAGATTCCATGACCCAAAGTCCAGAGACAGGAAGGAGAAACAGAGCTCCAGGGACCCGAGCACTGAAGTCATCAGATTCCAGGACCCAAAGTCCACAGACAAGAGCAAGAAACAGAGCTCCAATGACCCGATTGCTGAGGAAATCAGATTCCATGACCCAAAGTCCAGAGTCAGGGACGAATAGACAGAGCTCAAGGGACCCGAATGCTGAAGTCATCAGATACCACGACCCAAAGTACAGAGATGGGGAGCAAGAAACAGAGCTCCAAGAACCCGAGCGCTGAAGTCATCAGATTCCATGACCCAAAGTCCAAAGTCGGGGATCACAGAACAGAGCTGAAGAGACACGAGCACTGAAGACATCAGATTCCATGAGCGACCGTCCACAGACAGGGAGTAGAAACAGAGCTCCAAGGATCGGAGCGCTGAAGTCATCAGATTCCATTTTCCAAAGTCCCGAGACAGAGAACAAGAGACAGAGCTCCAAGGACCTGAGTGCCGAAGTCATCTGATTCCATGACCCAAAGTCCATAGACGGGGAGCAAGAAACAGAGCTCCAGGGACCCTAGTGCTAAAGGAATCAGATTTCATGACCCAAAGTCCAGAGTCAGGGAGCAAGATACAGAGCTCCAGCAACCCGAGCGCTGAAGTCATCAGATTCCATGACCTAAAGTCCAGAGGCAAGGACAAAGAGAAAGAGCTCCAGGGACCTGAGCGATGAAGTCATCAGATTACTTTACCCAATGTCCAGAGACACGGACCAGAAGCAGAGCTTCAGATACCCGAGTGCTGAACTCATCAGATTCCATGACCTGAGGTCCAGAGACAGGAACCAAGGAAATGAGCTCCAGGGACATGAGCACTGAAGTCATCAGATTCAATGTCCCAAAGTCTAGAGAAAGGAGCAAGAAAAAGAACTCCAAAACCCGAGCTACGAAGTCATCATATTCCATGACCCAAAGTCCAGATAAAGGGAAAAGTAACAGAACTCCAGGGACCTGAGTGCTGAAGTCATCACATAACATGATCCAAACTCCAAACATGGAGAAGGAAACAGAGCCCCAAGTACCCGAGCGCTAAAGTCATCATATTCCATGACCCAAATTCAAGAGACAGGGAGTAAGAAACTGAGCTCCAGGATCCCGAGCACTGAAGTCATCAGATTCCATGACCCAAAGTCCATAGACAGGGACCAGAAACACAGCTTCAAAGATGCAATCGCTGAAGCCATCAGATTCCAAGACGGAAAGACCAGAGACATGGATCAGAAACATAACTGCAGGGACCCGAGCACTGAAATCATCAGATTCCATGACCCAAAATACAGAGACAGGGAGTAGAAACAGAGCTCCAGGACCCGAGCACTGAAGTCATCAGATTCCATGATCCAAAGTCCAGAGACAGAAAACAAGTGACAGAGCTACAAAGACCTGAGGGCTGAAGTCATCAGATTGTATGACCCAAAATCCACAGACAGGGAGCAAGAAACAGAGCTCCAAGGGCTCAAGCGCTGAAGTCATCAGATTCCATGACACAGTCCAAATTCAGTGATGGAGACAGAGCTCGAGGGAAACGAACGCTGAAATCATCATATTCCATGACCCAAAGTTCAGAGTCAGGGACCAAGAGACAGAGGTCCAGGGATCCTAGAGTTAAGGGCACCAGATTCCGTGACCAAGTCCAGAGACAGGGACCAGAATCAGAGCTCCTGGGACACGAGGACTGAAGTCATCAGATTCGATGACCAAAAGTCTAGAGACAGGGACTAAGAAACAGAGCTTCTGGGATCCTAGCACTGAACTCATCAGATTCCATGACCCAATGTTCAGAGACAGGAACAGAAATAGAGCTTAAAGAGACCGAGCGGTCCAGTCATCAGATTCAAAGTTCCAAAGTCCAGAGACAGAGAACAAAGGACATAGCTCCAAGGATCCAAGCGCTGAAGTGATCAGATTCCATGGCCCAAAGTCCAGAGACCAGGAGCAAGAAATATAGTTCCAGGGTACCGAGCGCTGAAATCATCAGATTCCATGATTCAAACTACAAAGACTGGATCAAGAAACAGAGATCCAAGAGACCGAGCACGGAAATCATCAGATTCCATGTCTCAAAGTCCAGAGACAGGGAACAAGAAACAGAGCTCCAGGGACCCGAGCACTGAAGTCACCAGATTTCATCAACCAAAGTCCAGAGATGGGGAACAAGGAACAGAGCTCAAAGAACCCGAGTGCTTAGGTCATCAGATTCCATGATCGAAATTCCAAAGTCAGTGACCAAGAGACAGAGCTCCAGGGACCCGAGCACTGAAGTCTTCGGATTCCATATCCCAAAGTCCAGAGACGTGGTGCAAGAAACAGAGCTCCAAGGACCCGACCGCTGAAGTCATCAGATTCCATGACACAATGTCGAGTGATAGGGTGTAGAAACCGAGCTCCAAGGACCCGAGCTCTTAAGTCATGAGATTCCATGATCCAANACTGAAGTCTTCGGATTCCATATCCCAAAGTCCAGAGACGTGGTGCAAGAAACAGAGCTCCAAGGACCCGACCGCTGAAGTCATCAGATTCCATGACACAATGTCGAGTGATAGGGTGTAGAAACCGAGCTCCAAGGACCCGAGCTCTTAAGTCATGAGATTCCATGATCCAAAGTCTAGAGACAGAGAACAAGAGTAGAGCTCCAAGGATCTGAGCATTGATGTCATCAGATTCAATGACCCAAAGTCCAGAGACAGGAGCCAGAAACACAGCTCAAAAGGCCTGAGGGCTGAAGTCCCAAACTGCAGAGACAGGAAAAAGAAACAGAGATCCAAGGACCTTAGCACTGAAGTCATCATATTCCATGGCTCAAAGTCCAGAGACGGGAAGCAGGAAACAGAGTTCCAGGGATATGAATGCTGAGGTCAACAGATTCCATGACCCAAAGTCCAGAGTCAGGGCCTGAGAAAGAGCTCCAGGGACCAGAGCACTGAAGTCATCAGATTCCTTTACCCAAAGTCCAGAGACAGGGACCAGAGGCAGAGTTCCAGGGACCCGAGCACTGAAGTCATCAGATTCCATGACCCAAAGTCCAGAGAGGGGGAGCAGGAAACAGAGCTCCAAGGGCACGAGCACTGAAGTCATCAGATTCCATGACCCAAAGTCCAGAGAAAGGGAGCAGGAAACAGAGTTCCAAGGAATCGAGTGCTGACATCATCAGATTCCATGACCTAAACTCCTGAAACAGGGAACAGAAACAGAGCTCCAAGGACCCATACGCTGAAGTAATCATATTCCATGACCTAATCTCCAGAGACAGGGAACAGAAACAGAACTCCAGGGACCCGAGCGCTGAGGTCATCAGACTCCATGACCCAAAGTCCAGAAAAAGGCACCAAGAAATAAAGCTCCAAGGACCCGAGAGATGAAGTCATCAGATTCCATGACCCAAAGTCCAGAGGCAGGGAGCAAGAAACAGAGTTCCAAGAACCTGAGTGCTGAAGACATCATATTCCATGACCCAAAGTCCAGAGACAGGAACAAGAATCAGAGTTCGAAGGACCCGAGCAGTTAAGTCATCAGATTACGTGACCCAAACTCCAGAAACAGTGAGCAAGAAACAGGGCTCCTAGGACCCAAGCGCTGAAGTCTTCAGATTCCTTGACCCAATGTCTACAGACACGGATCAGAAGCAGAGCTCCAGAGACCCGAGCACTGAAGTTATCATATTCCATGATCCGAAGTCCAGAGACAGGGACCAAGGAAATGAGATCCAGGCACCTGAGGGCTGAAGTCATCAGATTCTATGCCCCAAAAGTTAGAGAAAGGAGCAAGAAAAAGAACACCAAAAACCTGAGTGACGAAGTCATCAGATTCCATTTCTCAAAATCCAAAGATACGAAAAAGTAAGAGAGCTCCAGGGTCCCGAGCGCTGAAGTCATCACATCCATGACCCAAACTCAAGAGACAGGGAGTAGGAAACAGAGCTCCAAGTACCCGAGCTCTAAAGNCTCCAGGGACCTGAGCGCTCAAGTCATCAGATTCTATGCCACAAAGTTTAGAGAAAGGAGCAAGAAAAAAATACCAAAGACCTGAGCGATGAAGTAATCAGATTCCATTTCTCAAAATCCAAAGACAGGAAAAAGTAAGACAGCTCCAGGGACCCAAGCGCTGAAGTCATCACTTCCATGACCCAAACTCCAGAGACAGGGAGTAGGAAACAGAGCTCCAAGTATCCGAGCTCTAAAGTCACATATTCCATGACCCAAATTCCAGAGACAGGAGTAGAAACAGAGCTCCAAGGACCCGAGCTCTGACGTCATCAGATTCCATGATCCAAAGTCCAGAGATAGAGAACAATTGACAGAGCTACAAGGACCTAAGGTCTGAAATCATCAGATTGCATGACTCAAAATCCACAGATGGGAAGCAAGAAACAGAGCTCCAAGGGCCCAAGTGCTGAAGTCATCAGATTACGTGACACAGTCCAGAATCAGGGATGGAAACAGAGCTCCAGGGAAACGAGCGCTGAAGTCATCATATGCCATGATCCAAAGTTCAGAGTCAGGGACCAAGAGACAGAGGTCCAGGGATCCTAGTGTTAAGGGCACCAGATTCCGTGACCAAAGTCCAGAGATAGGGACCAGAATCAGATCTCCTGGGCCACGAGGACTGAAGTCATCAGATTCCATGACCGAAAGTCCAGAGACAGGGAACAAGAAACAGAGCTCCCGGGACCCTAACGCTGAAGTCATCAGATTCCACGACCCAATGTCCAGAGACAGGAACAGAAATAGAATTCCAAGAGACGGAACAGTGAAGTCATCAGATTCCAAGTTCCAAAGTCCAGAGACAGACAACAAAGAACAGAGCTCCATGGACTGAGTGCTGAAATCATCAGATTCCATGATCCAAAGTACAGAGATGGGGAGCAAAAAACATAGTTCCAGGCACCCGAGCACGGAAATCATCAGATTTCATGTCCCAAAGTCCAGACACAAGGAGCAAGAAACAGAGCTCCAAGGGCCTGAGTGCTGAAGTCATCAGATTTCATGACCCAAAATCCAGAGACAGAGAAAAGAAACAGAACTCCAGGGACACTAGCTCTGAAGTCATCAGATTCCATGAACCAAAGTCCAGAGACAGGGAACAAAAAAGAGCTCCAAGGATCCGAGCAGTAAGCCATCATATTCCATGATCCAAAGTAAAAAGATACATAGCAGAAACAGAACTCCAAGAACTTTAGCGTAGAAGGCATCAGATTCCATAAGCCAATGTCCAGAAGAAAGGATCAAGAAACAAAGCTCTAAGGACACGAGCGCTGAAGTCATCAGATTCCCTGACCCAAAGTCCAGAGACAGGGAGCAAGAAACAGAGCTCCAAGGGCCCAAGCGCTGAAGTCATAAGATTCCAAGACTCAAAATCCAGAAACAAGGAGCAGAAACAAGGCTCCAAAGGGCCCTATCGCTGAAGTCATCAGATTCCATGACCGAAATTCTAGAGAAAGGAAGAAGAAACAGACCTCCAGGAGCCTGAGCACTGAAGTCATCAGATTCCTTCAACCAAAGTCCACAGAAGGGGAACAAGAAAAAGAGCTCAAAGAACCCGAGTGCTTAGGTCATCAGATTCCTTGATCGAAATTCCAAAGTCAGTGACCAAGAGACAGAGCTCCAGGGACCCGAGCACTGAAGTCATCGGATTCCATGTCCCAAAATCCAGAGTCGGGAGCAAGAGACAGAGCTTCAAGGACCCAAGCACTCAAGTCATCAGATTCCATGACCCAAAGTCCAGTGATGGGGAGCAAGAAACAGAGCTCCAGGGACACGAGCACTGAAGTCATCAGATTCCATGACCCAAAGACGAGTGATAGGGTGTAGAAACAAAGCTCCAAGGACCCGAGCTCTGAAGTCATGAGATTCCATGTTCCAAAGTCCAGAGACAGAGAACAAGAGCAGAGCCCCAAGGATCTGAGCGCTGTTGTCATCAGATTCCATGATCCAAAGTCCAGAAACAGGAGCAAGAAACACAGCTCAAAAGGCCTGAGGGCTGAAGTCATCAGATTCCATGTCCCAAACTACAGAGACAAGAAAAAGAAACAGAGATCCAAGGACCTTATCATTGAACTCATCATATTCCATGACTCAAAGTCCAGAGACGGGAAAGCAGGAAACAGAGTTCCAGGGACATGAACGCTGAAGTCATCAGATTCCATGAATCAATGTCCAGATACAGGAACAGAAATAGAGCTCCAAGAGCGTGAGCAGTGAAGTCATCAGATGCCCTGATCCAAAGACCAGAGACCGAGAACAAGAGACAGAGATGCAAGGACCCGAACGCTGAAGTCATCAGATTCCTTGAACCAAAATCCAGAGACACCGAGGAAGAAACAGATATCCAGGGAACCGAGCACTGAAATAATCAGATTTCTTGACCTGAAGACCAGAGTCAGGAGCAAGAAACACAGCTCAAAACATCCGAATGCTGAAGTCCTCAGATTCAGTGAGGCAAAGTCCAGAGACAGGAGCAAGAAACAGAGCTCCAAAGACCCAAGCACTGAAGTCGTCAGATTCCATGACCCAAAGTCCAGAGACAGGAACAAAAACACAGCTCCAAAGGCCTGAGCACTGAAGTCATCAGATTCCATGAAACAAAGTCCTGAGACATGGAGCAGGAACAGAGCTCCAGGGGGCCTTGTACTGAAGTCATCAGATTCCATGACTCAACGTCCAGAGACGGGGAACAGGAAACAGAGCTCCAAGGGCCCGAGTGCTGAAGTCATCAGATTACATGATCCAAAGTCCAGAGACAAGGAGCAGGAAACAGAGTTCCAAGGAACTGAGCACTGACGTCATCAGATTCCATGACCTAAACTCCTGAAACAGGGAACAGAAACAGAGCTCCAAGGATGCGTACACTGAAGTCATCAGATTCCATGACCCAAAGTACAGAGACAGGGAAAAGAAACAGAACTCCAGGGACATGAGCACTGAAGTCATCAGATTCCATGACCCAAAGTCCAGAAACAGGCACCAAGAAGCAAAGCTCCAGGGACCCGAGCGATGAAATCATCAGATTCCATGACCCAAAGTCCAGAGGCAGGGAGCAAGAAACAGAGTTCCAAGGACCTGAACGCTGAAGACATCATATTCCATGACCCAAAGTCCAAAGACAGGGATGAGAATCAGAGTTCGAAGGACCCGAGCAGTTAAGTCATCAGATTACGTGACCCAAAGTCAGGAAACAGTGAGCAAGAAACAGAGCTCCTAGGACCCGAGCATTGAAGTCTTCAGATTCCTTGTCCCAATGTCCACAGACATGGACCAGAAACAGAGCTGCAGAGACCCAAGCGCTGAAGTAATCAGATTCCATGACCCGAAGTACAGAGTCAGGGACCAAGGAAATGAGCTCCAGGGACCTGAGCACTGAAGTCATCAGATTCTATGCCCCAAAGTCTAGAGAAAGGAGCAAGAAAAAGAACTCGAAACACCTGAGTGACTAAGTCATCAGATTCCATTTCTCCAAATCCAAAGATAGGAAAATGTAACAGAGCTCCAGGGACCCGAGCACTGAAGTCATCACATTCCATGACTCAAATTCCAGAGACAGGGTGTAAGAAACAGAGCTCCAAGTCCCCGAGCTCTAAAGTCACATATTCCATGACCCAAATTCCAGAGACAGGGAGCAGGAAACTGAGCTCCAGTGTCAAGAGCACTGAAGTCATCAGATTCCATGACCAAAGGTCCAGAGACAGGGACGAGAAACAGAGCTCCAAGGATGTGATCGCTGAAGTCATCCAATTCCATGACCAAAAGACTGGAGACATGGAACAGAAACATAACTGCAGGGACCCTAGCACTGAAGTCATCAGATTCCATGACTCAAAGTCTGAAGACAGGAACAGAAACAGAACTCCAAGAACCCGAGTGCTGAAGTCATCAGATTCTAAGTTGGAAAGACCAGAGACATGGATCAGAAACATAAGTGCAACGACCCGAACGCTAAAGTCGTCAGATTTCATGATCCAAAGTACAGAGACAGGGAGTAGAAACAGAGTTCCAAGGACACGAGCACTGAAGTTATCGGATTGCATGATCCAGGGTCCAGAGACAGAGAACAAGTGACAGAGCTACAAGGACCTGAGGGCTGAAGTCATCAGATTGCATGACCCAAAATCCACAGACTGGGAGCAAGAAACAGAGCTGCAAGGGCCCAAGTGCTGAAGTCATCAGATTCCATGACACAGTCCAGATTCAGGGATGGAGACAGAGCTCCAGGGAAATGAGCGCTGAAGTCATCATATGCCATGACCCAAAGTCCAGAGTCAGGGACCAAGAAACAGAGGTTCAGAGATCTGAGAGTTAAGGGCATCAGATTCCATGACCAAAGTCCAGAAACAGGGACCAGAATTAGAGTTCTTGGGACATGAGGACTGAAGTCATCAGATTCGATGACCGAAAGTCCAGAGATAGGGACCAAGAAACAGAGCTCCCGGGACCCTAGCGTTTAAGTTATCAGATTCCATGACACAATGTCCAGAGATAGGAACAGAAATTGAGCTCCAAGAGACTGAGGGGTGAAGTCATCAGATTCCAAGTTCCAAAGTCCAGAGACAGAACAAAGGACAGAGCTCCAAGTTCCCGAGCGCTGAAGTCATCAGATTCCATAGCCGAAAGTCCAGAGATAGTGAGCATAAACAGAACTCCAAGAACCCGAGTGCTGAAGTCATCAGATTCCATGAACCACAGTGCAGAGATGGGGAGCAAGAAACAGAGCTCCAAGGACCCGAGTGCTGGAGTAATCAGATTCCATGACCCAAAGTTCAGAGACAAGGGAGCTGGAAATAGAGCACCTAGGGCCCGAGCACTGAAGTCTTCAGATTCCAGGACCCAAGGCCAGAGACAGGGAGCCGGAAACATAGCTCCAAGGACCCGAGATCTGAAGTCATGAGATTCCATGACACAAAGTCTAGAGAGGGGGACAGAAACAGAACTCCAGGGATACGAGCGTTATTAGCATCAGATTCTATGACCAAAGTCTAGAAACAGTGACCAAGAAACAGTGTTCCAAAGATCTGAGCGATGATGTCATCAGATACCATGACCAAAGTCCAGAGACAGGGAGCATGAAATAAAGCTCAAAGGATTGGAGAGCTGAAGTCATCAGATTCCATGACTCAAAGTCCCGATACAGGAACGAGAAACAGAGCTCTAAGGAGCCGAGTGCAGAAGTCATCAGATTCCATGATCCAAAGTCCAAAGACAGGGAGCAGAAACAGAACTCCAGGGACCCGAGCAATGAAGCCTTCAGATTATATATAGCAAAGTCCAGAGACAGGGAGCAGAAACAGAACTCCAAGGAGCCGAGCGATGAAGTCTTCATATTCCATGAGCCAAAGTCCAGAGACGGGGATCAAGAAAGAGAGCTTCAAGGACATGAGCGCTGAAGTCATCAGATTCTATGACCCAAGGTCCAGAGACAGGAAAAAAACAGAACTACAAGGAATCAAGCACTGAAGTCATCAGATTTCATGGCCTAAATTGTGGAGACAGAAGCAAGAAAAATAGCTCCAAGTTTCTAGCGCTGAAGTCATCAGATTCCATGACCGAAAGTCCAGAGATAGGGAACAGAAACAGAACTCCAAGAAACCGAGTGCTGAAGTCATCAGAATCCATGACCCATAGTCCAGAGACGGGGATCAAGAAACAGAGCTCCAAGGACCCGAGCGCTGAAGTAATCAGATTCCATGACCCAAAGTCCAGAGACAAGGGAGCTGGAAACAGAGCACCTAGGGCCCGAGCGCTGAAGTCTTCAGATTCCATGACCCAGAGTCCAGAGTCAGAAAGCCGGAAACAGAGCTCCAAGGACCCGAGTGCTGAAGTCATGAGATTCCATGACCCAAAGTCGAGAGAGAGGGAACAGAAACAGATCTCCAGGGACACGAGTGATATTGGCATCAGATTCTATGACCAAAGTCCAGAAACAGGGACCAAGAAACAGTGTTCCAAAGCCCCGAGTGATGAAGTCATCAGATTCCATGACCCAAAGTCCAGAGACAGGTCACACGAAACAAAGCTCAAAGGATTGGAGAGCTGAAGTCATCAGATTCAATGACTCAAAGTCCCGAGACAGGGACGAGAAACAGAGCTCTAAAGAGCCGAGTGCTGAAGTCATCAGATTCCATGACCCAAAGTCCAGAGACAGGGAGCAGAAACAGAACTCCAAGGACCCGAGCGATGAAGTCTTCAGTTTCTATGTGCCAAAGTCCAGAGAAATGGAGCAGAAACAGAACTCCAAGGACCCGAGCGATGAAGTCATCACTTTCCATGACTCAAAGTCCAGATACAGGGAAAAGAAAAAGAGTTCCAGGGCACTAGTGCTAAAATCAGATTCCATGACACAAAGTGCAAAGAGGGGGAGGAGGAAACAGAGCTCCAAGGACCTGAGAACTGAAGTCATGAGATTCCATGACCCAAATTCCAGAGACAGGGAACAGAAACAGAGCTCCAAGGACCCGAGTGCTGAAGTCATCAGATTCCATGACCCACAGTCCAGAGACAGGTGCAATAAACAGAGCTGCAAGGGCCTGAGCGCTGAAGTCATCACAATCCATGACAGAAGTCCGGAAACATGGAGCATAAACAGAGCTCCAAGGACCCGAGCACTGAAGTAATCACATCCCATGACCCAAAGTCCAGAGACAAGGAAGCCAGAAACAGAGCTCCAAGGAACCAAGCGCTGAGGTCATCAGATTCCATGACACAAAGTCCAGAGAGGGGGAATAGGAAACAGAGCTCCAGGGGCCCGAGTGCTGAAGTCATCAGATTCCATGACCCAAATTCCAGAGACAGATGCAATAAAAAGATCTGCAAGCACCTGAGCGCTGAAGTCATCACAATCCATGACACAGGTCCAGAAACATGGATCATAAACAGAGCTCCAAGTGGCCGCACACTGAAGTAATCAGATTCCATCGCCCACAGTCCAGAGACAGGAGCAAGAAACAGAGCTCCAACGACCCGAGCAATGAAGTCAGCAGATTCCATGACCCAAAGTCCTGAGACAGGGAGCAGAAACACAACTCCAGGGACCCCAGCCCTTAGGTCATCAGATTCCATTAACAAAATTCCAGAGACAGGGAGCAGAAACAGAACTCCAAGAAGCAGAGTGCTGAAATCTTCCAATTCCAAGAGCCAAAGCCCAGAGACAGGGAACAAGAAACAGAGCTCCAAGGACCCGAGTGCAGAAGTCATCAAATTCCAAGACCCAAAGTCCAGAAACAGGGAACAGAAACAGTGCTCCAGGGATCCGAGTGCTGAAGTCACCACATTCCATGACATAAAGTTGAGAGACGGGGAGCAGGAAAAGGAGATCCAAGGACCTGAGCACTGAGTTCATCTGATTCCATGACCCAAAGTCCAGATTCAGAGACCAAGAGACAGAGCTCCAGGGACCCAAGCGCTGAGGTCATCAGATTCCATGACCCAATGTCCAGAGATGGGGACCAAGAAACAGAGCTCCAAGGACCCGAGCACTGAAGTCATCAGCTTCCATGACCCAAAGTACAGAAACATTGAAAAGAAAAAGAGCTCCAGGGGCCCTAGCGCTGAAATCAGCAGATTCCATGACAAGAAGTGAGGAGAGGGGCAGCAGGAAACAGAGCTCGAAGGGCCCAAGTGCTGAAGTTGTCAGATTCCATGACCCAAAGTCCAGAGACATGGAGCTGGAAACAGATCTCCAAGGACCCGAGCCCTGAAGTCATGAGATTCCATGACCCAAATTCCAGAGACAGGGAACAGAAACAGAGTTCCAAGGATCTGAGCGCTGAAGTCATCAGATTCTGTGACCAAAGTCCAGAGACAGGGAGCAAGAAACAGAGCTCCAAGGACCTGAGTCCTGAAGTCATCCGATTCCATGACCCAAAGTCCAGACACAAGGAACAGAAATAGAGCTCCAGGGATCCGAGTGCTGAAGTAATCACATTCCATGACATAAAGTTGAGAGTCGGGGAGCAGGAAATAGAGCTCCAAGGACCTGAGTGCTGAAATCATCTGATTATATGACCCAAAGTCCAGAGTCAGGGACCAAGAAACTGAGCTTGAGGGAACCGAGAGCTGAAGTCATCAGATTCCATGACCCAATGTCCAGAGAGAGGAACAGAAATAGAGTTCCAAGGGCATGAGCAGTGAAATCATCAGATTCCATGATCCAAAGTACAGAGAAATAGAACCAGAGACAGAGCTCCAAGGACAAGTACACTGATGTCTTCCGATTCCATGACCTAAAGTTCAGAGATTTGGAGCAAGAAACTGAGCTCCAAGGAACCCAGCGCTGAAGTCATCTTATTCCATGACCCAAAGTCCAGACACGGGTAGCAAGAAATAGAGCATCAGGGACACGAGCGCTGAAGTCATTGGATTCCATAACAGAAAGTCCAGAGATGGGTAGCAGGAAACAGAGCACCTGGGACCCAAGAACTGAAGTCATCAGATTACATGACTCAAAGTCCAGAGTCAAGGACCGAGACAGAACTCCAGGAACTCGAACACTGAAATCATCAGATTCCATGACCCAAAGTCCAGAGTCAAGGACCAAGACAGAACTCCTGGGACCCCAGCGCTGAAATCATTAGATTTCATGACCCAAAGTCCAGAGTCAGGGACCAAGAGACACATCTCCAGGGACCCGAGCGCTGAAGTCATCAGATTACTTGACCCAAACTCCAGAGACAGGGACCAGAAGCAGAACTTCAGGGAACTGAACACTGAAGTCATCAGATTCCATGAATGAAACTCCAGAGACAGGGAAGAGAAACAGAGCTCCAGGAGCTCGAAGCACTGAAGTCATCAGATTCCATGACCCAGAGTCCAGAGACAGGAAATAGAAACGGAGCTCCAAGGACCCGAGCGCTGAAGTCATCAGATACCATGATCCAAAGTCCAGAGACCGGGAGTAAGAAACAGAGCTCCAAGGGAACAAGCTCTGAAGACATCAGATTTCAGGAACAAAATTCCAGAGAAAGGGAACAGAAACAGAGCTCCAGGAGCCTGAGCACTTCAGTCTTCCGATTCCATGACCCATCGTTCAGAGACGGGGTATAGGAAACAGAGTTTTGAAGGCCTGAGCGCTGAAGTAATCAGATTCCATGAAACAAAGTGCAGAGACAGGAACAGAAACAGAAGTCCGAGGACTCTAGCGATGAAGTCATCAGATTTCACGACCCAGAGACCAGAGAAAGGAACAGAAACAGATTTCCAAGGACCCTAGAGCTGAAGTCGTCAGATTCCTTGACCCAAATTCCAGAGACGTGGAGCAAAAAACAGATTTCCAGAGAACCGAGCGCTGAAATCATCAGATTCCATGATCCAAACTCCAGACACAGGAGCAAGAAACAGAGCTCCAAAGGCCCGAGCTCTGTAGTTGTCAGATTCCATGACCCAAATTCCAGAGACAGGAGCAAGAAACAGAGCTCCAAGGACCTGAGCGCTGAAGTCATCACATTCCATGACCAAAAACCAGGGAGGGAGAGCAGGAAACAAAGCTATAAGTGCCCAAGCAGTGAAGTCATCAGATTCCATGACCCAAAGTCTAGAGACAGGGAGTCGGAAACAGAGCTTCAAGGAACCGAGCGCTGACGTCATCAGATTCCATGACCCATAGTCCATAGACAGGGACCAGAAACAGAGCTTGAAGGACACTAACCCTGAAGTCATCAGATTCTATGACCCAAAGTCCAGAGACAGGGAAGGGAAACAGAACTCCAGGGAGCCGAACATTGAAGTCATCAGATTCTGTGACCCAAAGTCCAGAAACGAGGACCAAGAAACAAAGCTCAAAAGACCCGAGTGATGAAGTCATCAGATTCCATGACCCAAAATCCAGAAACAGGGACCAAGAAACAAAGCTCCAAGGACCCAAGAGATGAAGTCATCAGATTCCATGACCCAAAGTCCATAGACAGGGACCAGAAACAGAGCTTGAAGGACACCAGCGCTGAAGTCATCAAATTCCATCACTCAAAGTCCATAGACAGGGACCAGAAACAGAGCTTGAAGGACACCAGCGCTGAAGTCATCAAATTCCATCACCCAAAGTCAATACACAGGGACCAGAAACAGAACTCGAAGGCCCCGAGCACTGAAGTAATCAGAATCCATGATCCAAAGTCCAGAGACATGGAGCAAGAAATAGAGCTCCATGGGCCTGAGCGCTGAAGTCATCAGATTCCATGACCCAAAATCAAGAGACAGGGAACAGGAACAGAGCTCCAAGGACCCGAGTGATGAAGTCATCAGATTCCATGACCCTAAGTCCAGAGTCACGGACCGAGACAGAGCTGCAGGGTAACGAGCACTGAAGTCATCAGATTCCATGACCCAAAATTCAGAGTCAGGGACCAAGAGACAGAGCTCCAGGGACCTGAGCACTGAAGTCATCAGATTCCATGACCCAAAATCCAAAAACAGGGACGAGAAGCAGAGCTCCAGGGAACCGAGCACTGAAATCATCAGATTCCATGAACCAAAGTCCAGAGTCAAGGACCAAAATACTGTGCTCCTGGGACACGAGTGCTGAATACATCAAATTCCATGACCCAATATCCAGAAACAGGAACAGAAATACAACTCCAAAGGCCCGAGTGGTAAAGTCATCAGATTCCATGACCCAAAGTCCAGAGACAGGGAGCAAGAAACAGAGCTCCAAGGACCCGATCACTGCATTCATCAGATTCCATGACCGAAAATCTAGACACAGGGAACAGAAACAAAGCCCCAGGGGCCCTAGCACTAAAGGCATTATATTTCATGACCCAAAATCCAGACAGGGGGAGCAGGAAACAGAGCTTCAGGGACCCGAGTACTGAAGTCATCAGATACCATAACCCAAATTCCAGAGTCAGGGAATGAGACAGAGCTCCAGGGGCCCGAGTGCAGAAGTCATCAGATTCCATGACCCAAAGTCCAGAGTCAGGGACCAAGAGACAGTGCTTCAGGAATCCGAGCGCTGAACTCATCATATTCCATGACACAAAGTCCAGAGACAGCAACCAGAAGCAGAGTGCCAGGGATATGATCAATGAATTCATCAGATTCCATGACACAATGTCCAGAGACAGGGACCAAGATACTGAGCTCCTGGCACACGAGTGCTGAAGTCATCAGATTCCATGACTTAATGTCCAGAGACAGGAACAGAAATAGAGCTCCAAGGGCTGAGCGGTGAAGTCATCAGATTCCATGATCCAAAGACCAGAGACAGAGAACAAAGGACAGCGCTCCATGGACCCAAGCGATAAAGTCATCAGATTCGATGTCCCAAAGCCCAGAGACCGGGAGCAAGAAACAGAACTCCAGGGACGCAAGCGCTGATATCATCAGATTCCATGACCCAAACTCCAAAGACAGGAGGAAGAAACAGATATCCAAAGCCCGAGCATTGATGTCATTAGATTCCATGACTCAAACTCCAGAGGCAAGAGCTAGAAACAGAGCTCCAAGGGCCTGAGCACTGAAGACATCAGATTCCATGTTCCAAATTTCAGAGACGGGGAACAAGAATCAGAGCTCAAAGGATCTGAGTGCTGAAGTCATCAGATTCCATGACCCAAGGTACAGAGACAGGAAAAGAAACAGAACTACAAGGAACCGAGTGCTGAAGTCATCAGATTCCATGACCCACAGTCCAGAGATAGGGAGCAGATACAGAACTCCAATAAAATAAGTGCTGAAGTCATCAGATTCCATGACCCACAGTCCAGAGACGGGGAGCAAGAAACAGAGCTCCAAGAACCCGAGCGCTGAGGTCATCAGATTCCATGACACAAAGTTCAGATAGGGGGATAGGAAACAGGCTGCAAGGGCCTGAGCTCTGAAGTCTTCAGATTCCATGAGCCAAAGTCCAGAGACAGGGATCTGGAAACAGAGCTCCAATGACCCGA